>CAJQZJ010004748.1:4915247-4945448 GCA_907164525.1 Lophiomys imhausi | reverse complement strand
GTGTGTGTGTGTGTGTGTGTGTGTGTGTGTGTGTGTGTGTGTGTGTGAATTTTTTGTGCTGAAAATACTTATAGTCACAGGAGTAGAATATTTGGATTTTAGTTTGGATACATATTCACATTTGTTAGATATTTTTTAAATTTCTCACAAAAGTAGTTTAACTTAACTTATATTTCCAAGAAGAACATAATTGTTAACTGCTTTCCTTTATCTTATGTTAGAAGGTCTTTTATTATGTTCTCCCCAAATGTTTAATGTGTTTCCATATATCATTGAATTAATGTACATTTTGTGGCATCTCAATGGGGCTGAGTGTTCACATATTTACAGATCAATCAACCATTCGGTACTTAGTATCAATTTAGAAGTATTGGTAGGAGTTATTGGCCATCACTCTCTACTAAACATACGGATTGTAGTATCTTCCTTCATGTTTCTTAAATTCATTGAAATTTAAATGTAGATAACTACACACATATTTCTGCTTCGGTTTCGATCTTTGAGGTTATCTTAGGAGGTTCTTCTTTATTCTGGTATTATTTAAATCTGTTAACTTTTGCACTTTAGAGAACAATGGCCATATATTTTTGACGTGGATATTTGCATTTTCTTCTGCATGTTAGTCAGCGATCGATTTGGTCATATGCCCAGTTTCTCTGTGAATATTTCTTCCTGGGTTGTCTGTGCTGCTCATTAGGTTATGAATCTGCCTTGCACAAATAAGTTATATATGTTCCTTCCTTTTTAATTGATTAGTTAGTGCTGTTTTCCTTATTCCTCTTTTATTTTTGATATTGGTATTTGGCATTTTTATTGTATTAATCTCACTGTGATGTTTTCCTTATTCCTCTTTTATTTTTGATATTGGTATTTGGCAAAGGAAATCTTTCATTCTCTACAAAATTACTCTGTCACTTGTTGGAATTTCATTCTCTACGAGTTGTAAACGCTGATTGAAACTCTGTGGCTGCCTTTAAATCCTGTGGGATCCCCATTTAAATTGCATTCAGTTTCCTGCTTGGTGAAGAGTTACTTTCATCCCAGCATCAAGTTATGCCATCGGTAAAACCAGATCACTTTGACAGTTAGTTCCATCTTTTATAATCTTCAAAAATGTCTGAAATCTTCTCAACCAAAGCATGGCTTTTCTTCTTCTAAGTCCCTTTTCATTGTTATTACTGTTATATTTTCTAATTAGTTTCCATTTGTATGCTGGAAAGATGAATTTTTGAATATTTGTTTTCCATCCATGAAACTTGCTCTCCTGTCTTTTTAGTAAAATTATTTTAGAATTTACTCAGTACATTCTCTTCATTCAAGAACATTGCCTAAAAATATTTTTCATTTTTTTCTAATCCTTAAGTGTTTATTCTTTGTTTTGTTTTATTGCAAGAGTCTCTAGGAATCTTCCCTTGACTTTGGAACCATTGCTTCTAAAATGTTACCTAGGGCATTGAACATAAATTTTTGCTAAATAAATTTATAGAATTAGATCAACATCCTCCTATTTCTCGTTTACCAATAATTTATTTTTAAACTACAGTTTATTATTTATTACATAAAATTCTTTTCCTGTAACTTATAAAATAACAACATGTTTTCTCTCAGTCTGTTCATGTAGTTAATTATAGCATCCAATCTTTCTCCGGCACACATTTTGTTTTATTTAAAAATATATTGTTAAAAATTAGTGTGCATCTAACTCAAGGTAGTATATATTTAGTGTATTATACAAGAAAAATAATCATTTTCTCAGACATGAACTCCACTTTCTGATTGTTGTTGTTAGACAGGATAGCTGAATTTTCACAGTTCTAAAAAATATTATTTGGGTGTAAAGCAATTTTATTTAAATCAATATAATTTGGTGAATGAAATTTTAATTTGGGCTTACATGATATTTTCCTCCTTTGCTAATATTTTCTCTTTAAATTATTCAATTAGGCTCTCTTTTCATGGAAGACTACATGAAGGCAGTATGTTCCACACAGAAGAAACAGCAGTGTCCAATGCTTTGATTATAAGTGTGGTAAGCCTGTTACTAAGGAGCAGTGAGCAACCTGTGGCCTGTCGCAGAGAGAGAAACAGATGGTGGCCGGAAGTGATGTTGGAACAATAACTAGACCAGGAGATGTTGGTCTTGCATATCATGATTATGAGTCTGGGTTTACTCTCATCAAGATGGATGCTCCATGTAGGTTGGATAGATTATATAGGATTTCTGGTTCCCATTTCTCCATGTTTTTGACAAAACATGTGTTATTCAATTAAAACTTTCATGACAATATTTTAGATATAAAGTAGAATTTCCTTACATATTAATCTGTATTTCTTTTGCTATTAACTGATACCAAGTATTTTAAAATAAAATTTCTATTTTAAAGAAAACGAGCCAGGGGGTGGTGGCACATGCCTTTAATCCCAGCACTTGGGAGGCAGAGGCAGGTGGATCTTTGCGAGTTCAAGGCCAGCCTGGTCTACAAAGTAAGTCCAGGACAGCCAGGGCTAAACAGAGAAACCCTGTCTCAAAAAAACCAAACAAAGGAAAAAAAAAAAAGAAAACGAACAAACTAAACCTATAACAAGACAAAACAGCTGAATTTTCTGCAGTCATGATCACGTACATCTGTCCAGTACAGAGGATGGCAATGGCATAAGAATAGTGATCACTGGAAATATAGTCAGCACCATGGTTATTTAAGGGTATTTTGATTTAAATTTGAAAATTTTAATTTAGACATATACAACAAATGTTGCAGTATTTGACAGTACATATTTAAAAACTCAGGTTTTTTTTAGTAGTTCTTGCTTCTATAAAATGGGCATATGTAATTTGATGATTTAAACTTACATTGTTAAAGCTTGTTTGTGTAATGTTTCAGGTGTATGGCTCAATTAACCTTCCATCTAGCATACTGACTCAGACTAGAAAGATTTAAGGCAAAACAAATGCTGAAGAATTGTATTCTATGTAGAGAGAACTGGTAAAGAGCTGGAGAACTTGGCCAATAAATTCCTACCAGTGTCCATGCCAACAGTATTTTTATTATTTTAATTTGTGGTGCCAATATAATGAAATAAAATAGAATGTTCATATTAATAGCATTTATTTCCATTAATTTAAAAGAATCCTTGACTAAGATGTCTTGTTAATGACTGTCAGTAAAACTTGTTCAGAAGATCTATGAGTTATGGAACTCAGAGTACCAGAGAGCTCTCTAATTTTTGAAAAGTACCAATTTCCTTTTAATTTGGACCCTTAAGTGAGGTATATGAGTTTTAATGAATATTAAACTGTTTTGTGAGATGAGACAACTATATACTATGCTAGCACTTAAGAGCTGGAAATAATAAGAAGCCACCATTTTACATGACAACTGTCACTATTGTTACAAAATCTTTGACATTACTCTATTGCTTACTGTTCAAATTATAAGTTAAATTTTGATGAAAAATCATCATATGTACTTTGTCTTAGGGATTGAAATGAACAAAAAGTACTTTTTCATATCTTAACTTAAAATCTAGATTACACATTTTGCTTTTTAAAAATTATTTTTATACACATTTCAGCCCATAACTCCAGCAGAAGCACTCTAGTCTACCAGAGGTCATGTCAGTTCCAAGAACCTGAGGTAAGACCCCAACCTCACACTTCTAACACTCTTTCAGAGTCTGTCCAGAGTTCCCCCACAGTACATTCTCCCCTCATTACCAAATTCCAGCCCACAACCATGGTTGAAGCCCCCTGCTCTACCAGAGGTCACATCTGTCCCTAGAACTCCAGCACCCCAGGGGAAATGCCTGCTGGCACCCAAAACCTCAGAGGTCACACAGACCCACCAAAACCCAAGCAAATGCACACTATTCAATTCCAGGACTCGCAGGTCACCAGAACTACAGTCCACTCAGGCTAGAAGACCAGAGAGGAAACAGAAACCAAGGAAAAAAAAATCCATCCAACAAAGATAAACTCAGAAATCTGCACCTAAACCTGCAATTACCCCAAAGCCAGATGCCTAGAGGCAAACATAAGAACACAATCAACAACAGCCTTGGCAAAATTTCACCACCAGAGCCCAGCTATCCTATTACAGCAAGCCTTAAATATTCCAGCATAGTTGAAGCACAAGAAAATGACCTAAAAAACCAGCTTTTATAATAGAGGTCCTTAAAGAGGAAATGAATAAATCCCTTAAAGAAAGCCAAGAAAAAACAAATAGGTGTAAGAAATGAATAAAACTGTTCAAGACTTGAAAATGGAAATAGAAGCAATAAGGAAAACACAAACTGAGGGAATCCTGAAGATGGAAAAATCTAGGTAAGCAAACAACTACAGATGCAAGCCTTACCAACAGAATTCAAGAGATGGAAGAGAGAATCTCAGGTATAGAAGATGTGATAGAAGAAATTGATACACTGGTCAAAGAAAATGTTAAATCTAAAAAATATCCAGGAAATCTGGGACACTATGAAAAGACTAAGCACAGGAATAATGCGAATTGAAGAACGAGAAGAATCCCAGCTCAAAAACTCAGAAAATATTTCTAACAAAATCGTAGAAGAAAAATTTCCTAACCTTAAGAAGGGCATGCCTATAAAGGTAGAAGAATCTTACAGAACATCAGGTAGACTGGATCAGAAAAGAAATTTCCCCCACCACATAATAATCAAAATGCTAAGCATACAGAACAAAGAATAATAAAAGCTGACAGGAAAAAAATGCTAAGTAACATGGAAAGGTAGACCAATTAGAATTACATTCAACTTCTCAATGGAGACTCTGAAAGACACAAGGGCCTGAATAGATGTCCTGCATGCTCTAAGAGACTGCAGATGTCAGCCCTGACTACTATAGTCAGCAAAACTTTCAATTACTGTAGATGGAAAAAACAAGACATTCCACAACAAGTCCAATTTAAACAATATCTATCTACAAAAACAGCCCTACAGAAGGTTCTAGAAGGAAAACTCCATCTCAAGGAGGCTAACTATGCCATGAAAATACAGAAAATATATAATCTCAAAGTAGCAAACCCAAAAAAAATGGAAGCAGATACAGACACACACAGACAAAGGCACACATACACTCCCACCACCAAGAATAAAATAACAGGAATTAACAATCATTGATCATTAATATCTCTCAATATCAATGGACTCAATTCCTAAATAAAAAGACACAGGCTAATAGGATATATGTAAAAATGGGATCTATCCTTCTGCTGCACACAAGAAACACACCTCAACTTAAAAGGTAGACATTACCTCAGAATAAAGGGTTGGAAAAAGATTTTCCAAACAAACAGACCCAAGAAGCATGTAGCCAATCTAATATCTAACAAAATAGACTTTCAACCAAAATTAATTAAAAGAGATGGGAAAGGACACTTCATATTCATCAAAGGAAAAGAACACCAAGATGACATCTCAATTCTGAACATCTATACCCCAAATGCAAGGGCATCTATATTTGTAAAAGAAAAATTACTAAAACTTAAATAACACATCGAACTCCACACATAATAGTGGGATATTTCAATACTTCATTCTCATCAATGGGAAAGTCATCCAGACAAAAACCTAAGCAGAGAAATACTGAAACTAACAGATGTTATGATTCAAATAGACCTAACAGATAGCTACAGAACATTTTACCCAAACACAAAAACAACATAACTTCTCAGCACCTCATGATACTTCTTCCAAAATTGATCACATACTCTATCACAAAGCAACTCTCAGCAGATTCAACAAAATTGCAATTACCTCCTGTATCTTTTCAGACCACCATGGATTAAAGCTGGATTTCACAACAGAAAGAACAGGAAGCCCGCAAACTCAAGGAAACTCATTCTCTATCAAATGGCTACCAAGTCAAGGTAAAATTAGAGAAAGAAATGAAAGACTTTTTAAGAATTCTTTTTTTTTTAATTATCCTAAACAGTTTATGACAGTTGGTAGCAAAAGCCCAAAACTTCACCTTTCATTTTTAAGCATTACCTTTAAAAAGTGTTACCCTTACTTTTGTATCAGTATACAAAGATCAATACCAATGTGGGCAAATATAATCTTAATTTTGTTTCAATATGCAAAGATCAATACCTATGTAGCCCAATACAATCTAATTTTGCATCAATATGAAAGGGTCAATACCATTGTGGCCAAATATAATCTTAATTCTATATCAATATACAAAGATCAATACCAATGTAGCCCAATACAACCTTATTTTTGCATTAGTATACAATTTAGCCAAATATAATATTAATTTTGTATCAATATACATATTCAATAATCTGTTCTTTTTTCTTGATCTTTCCTATATTATGTCTATGTCCCATTTTTTCTCAAGTCTGTTCACTCTTATATAGGAGAGAAAAAGGATACAGAAAAGAAAACGAGAGAAGTCCCTGAGTCTAACCTCCAAAACCCATTTAACAAGACCATTTAATGGCCTATAATCTCTTCCCCTAAATAACAAGATTTTCTATTATCCATCAAATGACCAAAGGGGGGAAAACACCCCCCCCCCTTTCTGGGGATGGGGCGTCGCTCTCTTAAAATGACTTCTTGCTGATTTGGGATGTAGTTAGCCTGTTTGGGGTCCAAATAAGAATGGAAAAATGGTTAAAAATGTTAATAGACTCATTTGATGTTCAGTCCTTTTGTGCTCAGCTATTTAAATGTCCTAAGAAGTTCGTAGACAGAAGCTGAACTTCAGAACTAAAGTTCTGGCTGAAGCTAATAGCCATTCAAGTTTGTCATTTTGTTAGGTACTATGACAGTGTATCACACATTTTTTTGATATCGAGACATGTCAGCTCCTGACAGCAACCCCTATTCTACTCCAAGTAGAAGATGAGCATTGAAGAAGCTCCAGTGTGAGATGGTTGAATTAGTGGCAAGCCTATCTCTTGGCATGAAAAAAACCCCTTGCTTCAACTGTATACAGAATGCTGTCCAATAAGGACAAAACTTGGAAGCAGGTAAGTCGACAGCCTAGCTCTGCCAAGACAGCATAGGCAAGTCCTTCATAATTCCTGGTTTATAATCAATGTCTGACAGAGAAACAGAGCCAAACGGCTGAAGATTGATGCTGTAATGTATGGAGAGAAAATGGGAACTGTCCAGGCAGCCACTGATATGTCATTTCTTAGTTTTGGAAGCTGCAGGCCCTGAACTTCCTATATAATCAGATATATTTACCCCTCTCATGTCTCTGAGGTGGTTGAAGAATAGATAACTAGAGTCTCATAGTTAAATTTTGAGTTGTTTATGAATCAAGAGGGTGTTCTGGATCTAGGAAGATGTTTTTAAAATTGTGATGCAAGTTAGTATGAAAGCTGAGTTGGATATAGAACTTTAAACTCATGGAGCTGGTTAGATAGTAGAATGTTAAAGTCAGGTGCCAAATACATATGGACGGACATTGGGAATGTATGCTAAGCCATTTAGCTCTCATAATTGTGGCCTATTTATTTCTGTTGTTTTGTATTGTATTTATTGTTATAAGAGAAAGAACCATTTGTTGGACTGAAAGGGGGAGCTGTTGGGGGGAAAAGATATGCCTTAAACTAAAAAAAAAAAAAAAAAGAGAAGAGGATGGGAGGTTTAGAGGGAAGAGGGTGGGAGGGTGAGACTGATGGGGGGAATAGGGAGGGGATTGTGATTGAGATGTAACTTGAAGAAATGAAAAATAAAAAAAAGAATTAAAAAAATATTTATGTATTACTTCAGGTTACATCTCCATAGCAGTGTCTTCTTTCCGCCCCTCCCAGTCCCACCCTCCCACCCTCTACCCCCTATTCCTTCCATCCCACTCCTCTGGAGTGGAGTGTCCCTACATAACAGTCCCCCACCTTAGTTCAGCAGTCATATGAGGGCCAATAGCCTCCTCACACACTGAGGGCCTACAAGGCAGTACCACTAGTGCAAAGTGTCTCACCGACAGGAAAAAAAGTCTATGTTCATGTTCCCTTTGGCCATTCGTTGTAGTATAGTAATCCTGTACTATACGGCTAAAATCCTATTATAGGTGAATAGATGCCATGTGCATCCTTCTGGGCCTGGGTTAGCTCATTTAGTATGAGCTTCTGTAGTTCCATCCATTTGGCTGCAAATTGCATGAATTCATTAAAAATGAATGTACAACATAACCAAACTTATTAGGCATAGTGAAAACTGGTGCTAAGTGGAAAGTCCATAGCACTAAGTGCCTTCATAAAGGAAAAAGAGGGATTTTGTACTAGCAAGTTAACAGCACACTTGAAAATTCTAGAATAAAAAGAAGTAAACATACTCAAGAGGAGTAGATATCAGAAAATAATCAAACTGAGGGCTGAAATCAATAAAATAGAAACAAAGAGAAGAATAAAAAAAATCAATAAAGAGTTTGCTCTTTGAGAAAATTAAAAAGGTAGACAAAGCCATATCCAAAGGAACTAAAATGCAGAGAGAGAGAGAGAGAGAGAGGAAGAGAGAGAGAGAGAGAGAGGAAGAGAGAGAGAGAGAGAGAGAATATTCAAATTAACAAAATCAGAAATGAAATGGAGGACATAACAGACAACAGGAAATTCAAAGAATCATTAGGTCATATACTTCAAAAACCTCTACACCACAAACTTGGAAAATCTAGAAGGAATGGACGGTTTTGTTGATAGATACCTCTTACCAAAGTTTAATCAAGATGAACAATTTAAGTAGACTTATAAATCTCTAAGCAAACAGAATCAGTTCTCTAAAATTTCACAACAACAATAACAAAAAGGCCAGGGCCAAAGAGTTTTCCTGCAGAATTCTACCACACTTTCAAGGAAGAACCAATACCAATACTCTTCAGACTATTTCGCAAAATACTAATAGAAGGAACATCGTCCAGTTCATTTTATGAGGGCACAGTCACATTGATACCCCAACCACACAAAGATTCAAGAAAGAAAGAGAATTACAGACCAATTTTCCCTAGCAACTCGATGCAAAAATATTTAAAAAAAAAAATACTCACAAACAAAATCCAAGAACACATCAAAAACATCATCCACCATGATCATGTAGGCTTCATCTCAGAGATTCAGGAATGGCTCAACATACAAAAAAATCTGTCCATGTAATCTATCATATAAAGAAACTGAAAAAAAACCCCACATGATCATCAGATTAGATACTGAAAAGCCTTTGACAAAATCCAACACTCCTTCATGATAAAAGTATTGGATGTATCAAGAATACAAGGAATAAACCTAAATATTATAAGGCAATTTACAGCAAGCCAATAGCCAACATCAAATTAAATGAAGAGAAACTCAAAGCAATTTACTTAAGTCAGGAACAGGAAGACAAAGCTGTCCATTCTCACCATATCTATTCAATATAGTACTTGAAGTTCTAGCTAGAACAATAGAACAATGAAAGGAGATCATGGGATACAAATTGGAAAAGAAAAAAAGTATCTTTATTTGTAGATGATATGATAGTATACATAAGAAACCCAAAAAAATTCTACCAGGGAACTCCTATAGCTGATAAACACCTTTAGTGAAGTGGTTGGATACAATGATAACTCAAAAAAAAATCAGTAGCCCTTCTATATAAAAACAACAAATGAGAAAAAAATTAGGGAAACATCCTTCACAATAGCCACAAATCATATAAAATATCTTGGGGTAACCCTAACCAGCAAGTGAAAGACCTGTATGAGAACAACTTCAAGACTTTGAAGAAGATATCAAGATGGAAAGATCTGTCACGCTAATGATGATTAGCTAATGGTAAGATCAGTAGGGCTAATGTAGTAAACATGACCATTATATCAAAAACAATCTACATATTTAAGAAAATCTCCATTAAAATTCCAACACCGGTTTTACAGATATCGAGAAAACAATACTCAACTTTGTTGGGGTAGTGTTAAGCATTCTAAATGATAATTGGTCCTGTTTTTTATCTGTTACTTATATTGACTCTTATTGGTTAAATAAAATGCCGAGGCCTGAGATTGGGCAAAGACAGAGAAGGTGGAACTTCCTGGGATTAGAGCAGGAAGCCTGTGCTTTAGACAGAGGATTAATGCATTCCAGCCAGGAGCAGCAGGAAGGAGGCACAAACCATGAGTTAGAAAAAAGAACCTCATTCCACATGGACACAAACATCAGCATATCATGGAGAATGGCAGTCCAAGGGGACTTATGTATATATGGGGTCATAGTTGGGTAACAAAATTATGAGCTAGCTTAGATAGGCTAGGATTGCACAACTCAGGCCAAGGCTTGTTAAAATCCACGTGGTCTCTGTGTGCTCATTTTTAATGTCTGCTTAAAGATTAATGGCTGCCAAACCAATTAACAATAATCTAAATACAGGTTAAATAGTTTAACTAGCCATATATTATTTTTTTACACAACTTCATATGGAAAAAACAAAAAAACTCAGGATATCTAAAACAACCCTATACAATAAAAGACCTTCTGTAGGTATCACCATCCCTGACTTCAAGCTATACCACAGAAATATAGTGATAAAACTGTATGGTATTGGCATGAAAACAGACAAGTTAATCAATGAAATAGAATCATAAGCCCAGATTTAATCAACACACTTTGATTACCTGATTTTTGATAAAGAAGCCAGAAATACGCAAGAAAAACAGAAAGAATCATCAAAAATTGGTGCGGGTCTAACTGGAGGCCCACGTGTAGAAAAATGCAATAAATAGATCCATGTCTGTCACCCTGCACAAATCTTAAGTGCATGTGGATCAAAAACATAAAGCCAAAAGCACTGAATCTGACAGAAGAAGAGAAAGTATGGAATAGCCTTGAATTCACTGGTACAAGAGATGACTTTTTAAACAGAACACCAATATCTCAGGCATTGAGATCAACAATTAATAAATGGGACTTCATGAAACCGAAAAGTTTCTGTAAGGCAAAGAACACTGTCAACAGTACAAAACGGCAGGCTACTGAATGGGAAAACATTTTCACCAACTTCACATCTGACAGAGGGTTAATGTCCAAAATATATAAAGAACCAAAAAAAAAAAAAACTAGACATCAACAAACCAAATAAGTCAATTAAAAAATGAGATACAGATTTCTGAAGAGGAACTGAAGTGCATCTGGGGCAGTGGGGAGGTGGGGGGAGGGAATGCAGGAGAGGAGGGAGGAAAGAAATTGCAATGGGATATAATGTATGAGCAAAGAATAAAAAAATATTTT
This sequence comes from Lophiomys imhausi, assembly GCA_907164525.1. Lineage (NCBI taxonomy): Eukaryota > Metazoa > Chordata > Mammalia > Rodentia > Muridae > Lophiomys > Lophiomys imhausi. Next base: position 4,934,229 of record CAJQZJ010004748.1, on the reverse strand, counting down.
TCTAAATCATTTTACTTCAGAATGAGAAATAACATTGTTTCATAATTTACTGTGTTTAATGTTTTGTAACATTAAATGATAAGTACTATGTAAGATTTTTCTAATATATTTTAATGTTTTTGACCTATAATATGAACATACATATATAGATATGTAATTGTACAGAAGCAGTTCTAGAATTAAAACACACAGATTCCCACTGCATGAATGATCTTCTTAGTCACAAACACACAAGAGCTGAAAAATTTTAGAATTTCAAAATATAGGTTTTTTTTTGAAACTTAGAAACATGTGCCTCATGTAAATGTAACCGAGCACTTCAACGACATTTTAATCCATTTAAGCAGTGTTTCTTAACCTGTGGGTTGCAGCCCCTTTGGGAGTCACATATCAGTCTGATATTTACATTATGATTTATAACAGTAGCAAAATTACAGTTATGAAGTAGCAATGAAATAATGCTATGGTTGGGGGTCACCACAACATGAAGAACTGTATTAAAGGGTCACAGTATTAGGAAGGTTGGGAACCACTGCATGTAAGTGTACACTAGAAAAATGTTAAAGCTGTTTAAGGTGAGAACTTCCTAAATAAACAACAGTTTGTATTATCAATTTGAAAAGGAGACAGACTTGCTTAATATTGCATAGCCAGTGAAATATAATCTTTGGTTTTCTCTTTTTCCTGAGGGAAATATTTGCATCTCTAATTAACAAAAATTACATAATTTAACATGGTCTCAGAGTAGCATTCTAATCAATAGTCAGTACAACAAAAATATAGCCCATAGAACAGTCTATTAGACAATGTCAGTAAGACACCAAAGAAGCAGGTAAATGGTCTACTTATTTTCACATTTTGCATATTAACAAAGGCATTAATATGAAAATACTGATTTTAGAACTCTTCATGGGGATACTTTTTAAACCTTAGTGTTGTGTGTGTACTACCTTAGTTGGTAAAGAACTTGTTGTATGAGTATGGGAACTTGAATTTGACCTCCAAAAGACAAAAAAAGCCAGCCACAGTGCCATACACTTGCAGTCCATCACTGGGGAGATGGCAACAGGTGTGAGAGATGTGTACCAAAAACCCAAGGTGGACAGCAAGTAAGGTGTTGACTTTTGAACTCCACACATGTGCACATTCACATACACGATCATGCAAACACATGCACAAACTATTCCTGCCCAAAAACTCTAAAATAATGAAAAATTACAGTGTTTTTAGAAGCTCCTGAGAAATAAATCCTTTTATGGGGCAGTTTATGACTGTTAGTAATGATGCTCGCCTTCAGAAGGAGGATGTGGCATATTTCAATATGTTCATAGAAAACTGAAGAGTCACTGTAAGTTGAAGTTGATCAGACTAGCAGTCAAGTGTGTATGCAGACACTGTGGAGCTGGAGGCTTCTTGTTTTCTGTCAGCAAGACAACTACCATTTCAGAGACCACTCTGCTACCATCTGGCAGACTAAGGCTCTCCAAAAACTTAAAGGACTCTTGGTAAAGTCTAGTTGTTGCTGGTGGGATGGGATTTAAATATAAAACTGAAGTGTGGCAACAGTATTAGAAAAGTTCCCTCCCTCCCTCCCTTTCCTCCCTTCCTCTGTCCCTCCCTCTCTCCCTCCCTCCCTTCCTTCCTCCCTCCCTCCCTTCTCTCCTGGCCTTCTTTCTTCCCCCATATCTTCCTTACTATGTTAAGGTGGCAGATTCTCTCTTTCCCCCATAGGATTAGTATGTAAGATGAGGAAAGCCAAGTAGCGCATTGTTGGGTGAAGTGAGGATAGTACCATTCAACAAGACACATAGATCATCATAACCAAGTCAGCAGATGGAAAACCACAACAGCAGCTGCTTCTCCAAGAAGAAGTCATGTACAGTCTGAGATTCTGTTCAAATTTGGAAGGTGATATAACAGACAATTCATAGGTGGGTTTCCCCGCCCCACCCCCACTTCCCCATGTTGAATGTTCTTTTAAAGTTCTCTCCCAAATTCCTCTCCAAATGTGAGGAAATTCAGTTTAAAAAGCATGGGAGTAGGATGGGGGTGTTTGTGTACCAGGTTTTAAGGCACATGGTAAGTGTACCGTAGTAATAAGAATAATGTACTGTGACAAGTATAAATGTAAGGTGACCATGTAGATAGAGTTCAGCATAAGAAAATCTTTTTTTAAATGAGCTAATAATATTAAAGTTATATTTTTACAGTTCTATTTTCTTTTATCATTATTCTATTATTTCTTTTGTCCTATATTTTTAAGAATAAGTCTGAATCACAAGGTACTCCATTAAAAAAAAATCACAATTACATGGTAACCATTAAACACACATATATGTACAAATGTTAAACCTTACGATTTTATTACATAAATATTTCAATAGCATTTTCTTAATTTCAAGTATCAAATTAAATTGTACTAAGGCAATAATGACATAAAATTTTTAGATACACTTAGATATCTATCACAAAAGGAAGCAAGCAACAGTTCCCCAATACTCAGTAGATATAAGTACTTTATAGAAGCAGTACTTTGCTACAGACTGTTCAAATTTTAGGTCTTCTGGCTTTTTTTTTTTTTTTTTTTTTTTAGAGAAGATCTGGCAGAGAAACCCATGTTTTCAGTTTTGCTCCATAAAAAGATAATCTTCACATTAGTATTCATTATGCGCAATGTATGCAAAATGCAATGAACCAACTGACTCGCACTTTGGTGTCATGCAAATAAAACCTAAACACAGGAAAGTGTAACATCTAGTAAAGTGTGCATAAAGCCACAAAGGCTAAGATAAGAAAATAGATAGCTAAAAAAAAGCAATTAGCACATTTACTAAGGGTAACCAGCAGGATTTGGAGATGAGCCATATAAATATGATCTGCTTTTGGCTAAAAGTAACGTTCTATTTATTGGCAAGCAGGGGTTCACATTTGTACAGAAGTTTCTGAATTTGAAAAAAAAAGAAAGTGAAAGTTTCTATGTGAATAAATGGAAAAAGGCAGCTCTACAAACGTGCCAAAATACGATCTTCAAGGAAAGAAAGGATAGGGAAGTGCTTCCTGGTTTTTAGATGTTTAAAATGGCGCTCGTGTCCTCTTCCAGTATTTGAGAAAATATTATTCAATCATTCAGCATGTAATAATTTAGATAAGAAACAGGTTTTCTTCATAAATACATAAGGATTGATCATCCTTTCTCTCAAATAGTGCCAGGTGGAATATGTGTGCATAGGCATTTATTGATCTTTTATTCTAAGCTTAGACGCCAGGCTTCTTTTAATCAATGCATACGCAATCGATTTGACTGTTTTGTCCAAGTGACAAATTAGAATTGATTAGGAAACCCACAGAGCTCAGATGCTGAGGCCACTCATGGTAACTGCTGTCATGTAGTCAGTGATTATATATAGCTAAATGTGTTTGGATTGTTGAGATATAAAAACTATCATAAAATAGCGGATGACTGCTCAAGATTGCAGAGTGGAGTGTGCAAGAAAGCAGGGATGGGGGACAATGATGAGTGGCGTGGCTTTCTAAACTTAAGAAAGACATTCAAAAGAACATAAGGCAAAGGCAGCATCTACACAAAAGCCAACAGCCATCAGGTTTTTTTTTTTTTTAATTATTTTTTGTATGTGTCCGGGTTTATTTCACCTCCTTTGGTGACAGTCACACATGATCGCAGCCAAATAACAGCATAGAACACATAGAAAAATACGGATCCAGCCCAGAACCTAAGCCATTCCTCTTCACTCTATGTCTCTCTGCGTGAGTAACTGAAGATAAAGGCTTTCTAATAGATTCAGGTGACAAAGGTCAATACCCTCCACGTTACTCTGAAGCCAGTTTGAAAATACAGGGACCATCTGCAGAAGAAGCTCTAATCTGCTCAGAGTAAAACCACCGAACCCTTTTGTTCCGCATTCCATCTGACAGACATTGCAATGACCATATGTATCTTTAGTTGAAACCAAAATACATTTTACACATTACTCAAAATTTGGCAGCACACGCAGGAAACATTTGTTGTGCATACCCATATGCCCCAGCATGCCAGTGAAGGGCAACTGACTCATTTGATCATTTTTAGTCATGTAAGAGGCAGACAGAAAATTTGGACAAACACTTCTTGGAGCATAGTAGCAATAAATTGAATTAGCAGTCTCTAGCTGACATCAGGTAGGAAGCCAAAGGACACTTGTGAGGGCAAGGTGATCTATGACTGCAAAGGGAAAAAACTCATGTTAGGCTTTGCTTTCTGTGTTTTGTTTTGATTGACACGGGAGCATATCCAAATGTTTGTTGTTGATGTGTATTTACATGTAGAAGTGTGCAATCTGTGAGCTTTGAGTGGATCGTGAAAGCTGGTAATTCATTTCTAATGTATTAATACCCTTCAGTATATCCTTTGAAATTATTTGTTCAGGAGTAATTTAGGATTTGATAATGTTGCCCACTTAGCACTGTATAGTTGATGGACTATATCAACACTGTATAGTGTGAAATCTAGAGCTCCAGGGGATTAGCTGTGTAACCTGCACAAATGACTTCTTCTCTTTGCATCTATCCAGTGAACTTCATCAATGAGCACCTCTGAAAGTTGCTGAGGAGACCGGAGACTGAGGAAGATAAGCCACAGGAATATATTTAGAGCAATGTCTATAGGTGTTCAATAAATGTAACCTGTTTTGGTACATCCCATCCATTTTTCAATTATTATTAGGTGATTTGAATTTATAAGAGCTATAGAGGATGGAAGGCATCAACATGGAAATAGTGAAAAGTGTACAAATGTGAAAAAAACAGAACAATCACAGCACTTTTAGTGACATTACTAACCACAAGAGAAAATACATCTGGACATGAACTTCTAAAGCAATTCCTAATGGAATATAGTCTGGAACTTTAAATATCTTATAAATGGTCAGACTCTAAGCCAATCAATCACAGCCTTCTAAGATTTAAATACATCATAGGTAACATGTACAAAGATTTAATTATAGGGCAGTTTTCTGCTGAAGTAATGTCCCACCAGCCTCCTGCATCATACATTTTATACCTCCAGATTTTTAAACCTGGAAGAATAAAGAATTATAAATATAACCCTGACATGGTATAGTAATGAAAGGTGTCAGGTCTGGGAAGTTTCTGTGGCCAAAATAATGGTGAGCAGTTTTCAGAAAACTTCTAAAGGGAATAAACCTTACTCTGTATAAAAACAGGGCATTTCATTGATGATGTGTTAGCATCAGGGGAGATGTGTTTCTTCTGTCAGTCTGTCTTTGACATGCTTCTGTGTGTACCAAACAGTGAAGAAAGACATAAATAATTGGAGTCTCTGGATTACATGAATGAAAATGAGGGAAGTCAGTTAAAATAATGATTACTTTTTTTTAATATTGAATATCATTCACTGAGCAGTTGTATATCATGTTTTCAGAGCAATCCAGAAAGTAGATCTAAAATATTTTTCATGTGTGAAAGTCTCAAAACACAGTCAAGATGTTCCCAAAATATAATGATAGATATACTAATATGTTGAAATATATACTGAAAGCTTTAATATTTGAGAAAACAGAATGAGATGAAGTGGCCTTTTCTGAGAAGAATGTATCTAAGCCTGATGGAAGTGGGCAGCAGAAAGCCACGCTGGACTGTAGCACATTTAAGGTCCAACTAAGGCCACTGGTTCACTCCAGCAGGTGTCAGAGTGGCCAAGGAGTGTGCATTTAGAAGCTGGTTGCAGCTTAGGTCACTGAATGCTATCCTGCATTCATCTTCACTCACCCATTTTCTACTTACAGGCTGTGGGAAAACATTAGCTTCAGAATTGGTATTTCATTTTCCTGGGGGAAACCAGAGCTTACCAAGTAAAATGCCAGTCTCTCATGCTCAGCGAGACCACTTCTGAAAGGGTGAGTTTAATGTCGTTGTGTACCTCCCTGCTGTGCTTGCAGCTTCCTAGACATCAAGATGTTTAAAAGGAAAGAACAAAGTATTGAGCTGAGAAAATTGCAAAGCACAGTTCCTCAGTTGGGGGGGGGGGGGGGGGGGGGTGGTGATGGAGTTTATTTGAAAAGCAAAAATGATCTGTGTGTTTCTGGCCAATATACAAAAAAGATAGCCAGAGCCATATCAAGTTCAAAGGTTTTATGGTCTTTAAATAATTCTGTTATTTTTCAGTGAATGGTCATTTCATCCTACAGATTAGCCTAACCTACCCTGAAATGTCACACAGAAGAGGCAAAGATCTGTCTTAACAAGTCAATCACATGAGACCCAAGCTCCTATCTACAAGTGAAGAATATTGGCCTAACAAATTCAGCAGTCATTTGCACCTGTCTCTATCTGCTTTTATCTTAGTTCTTTACAGGATTCACTACAGTGAGCTTCCCAAAGCAATCATTTAAAGTGAAAACAAAAGACAAAATAGAAATAAATTCTCTCTGGTTTTCCATCCTGAGCTGGTTATTTTCAAAACATTGGTAGCCTAAATTTAGCCTGTCTAATTTTCAAACACAAAACCTACAAATAAACCGGTGTGATGTAGCTTCTGGGATGGAAAAGTACGTTTTCCCTCATAGTTTTATTAACAATAATTTCTATCAACGTAAGATAATTTTGACACTCATAGACATTAAAATTTCACAGTTACAAAGATGCCTTAAAAGGCTCTACTGCAGCCTCCTTGAGACAGAAGAGGAGGCGCTGACATGAACGTTCAAGTGGATGCCCAAGTCAGCGCAGGTTGGAGTCTTCACTTATGGAATGCTTAGGTTTCCCCAAATACCACTAATCCTCAAGCATGTGTAACATCATAGTATTTGTTTTCCACTGAGAATAATACACTGCAATTGGAAATGGAGAAGAAAGCACACACAACTTGGTTTAACTTGATCCAAGGATAAAAGTTGCTGAGGTTTGCAGAATTCAATCCGAAAGCTGTTTGGAATCTTGCCATTTTCTTCTCCTGTCTTTGTGTCGCATGGATCAGACCACGAGTAGAATGTTGATTCATTTGATGATTTTTCCAAGAAAGATAGAGTAGTCCCTTATATATTACTGACTGATAATTTCTAAACATAATTGAATTTCTGGAATTATGCAACGTCAGGCATTAGCAATTAAAATAACAGAAAAGAAATTGAGCTCTGAGGAAAAGCAAATATTTCTGCGTCTATCCAGATTTGCAGCTGAACCCTTACTAGCTCCACGTTGGCTTAGGTGAGATCTTGCAACCCTGAGACTCAGATATTATTGGAGGGGCTGTGCCAGTAATTTATTTTCAAAAACACACGTGAGACACCAGTGAGGAAATATGGGAAGCTAACAAACACATAATGTGATGATAAATAGGCTGCCACTATGGGCACTCAAGCCGTCTGGACAAACTTCAGTTTCCATATCTGGGGCAAGGGATCTGGGGGTTCTATCTTTGGTTATAGGGTAGATCCAAAGATGTTTGTCATCTAATGCCTCTCCTCTCCCTTGCTTTTGTCTGTACCTAAATAAAATCCTTAATAATTATGGATCATGTACACACAACTACAATGCACATACGAGTATATGCTAGAATTCCTAGGCACAAAACCTTGGATTATATCATATATTCTATTTCTATTTAGAAATTCAGTAGATATATTGGTCTTGATTTGAGAAATCTAAAATATACCTGTACAACTGTAAGTTAGAATATTTCTCTCTCTTCCTTCCCCATGCCCTCCCTATTTTGTTTAACCAAACATTTATTGATATCCCTTAGAACACATTTGTGGATTATCATTGCAATCAATATCTTATCCCATTGCATGCATTAAAAGTCATTTAATATAATTGCAGTATGTAATTGGGAAAAATTAATCTGCTTTTGCACATTTATAAAGGTTGAATGAGTCATGATAATTTACTTTGCCCTGTGATAATATTCAAATCAATTTTTGCTTATCTCCTTTTTACATGAGCTTTGTCTTTTTTAACATTCACTTTACCAAATATGGCATTCATGTTCATTTCTCACATAGCCAGAAAAATCTTTTACAGTATCTGTGCAAATAATTTCTCCCCACATTTCCTAGTGTAGGTCTATTTGCACTGCTCTGTCAATATGTTTGCATTGCAAATGTAAACAATGAAATGATCTGAAATTTCCTCTGACAGAGAGATTTCCTCCACTGATGCTCATTTCTCCTTGTATGTGTATCTGTGTGAACAGTTCCTCTCTTTGTTCAGACATTAAGGGGTTGCCGAAGGCAGTCTTTTATGGCTTTAATACATAGACTGTTCTGGGTATCTCTTTCATGATCTGGAAGGATAGCAGATGAAAACAACACGTACTCCAAAGGCATCTGTAAGCACAAATGAGTTCAAAGATTGACTGCAGCTGAGGACTTCTTCAAGTTCAACATACAGACATCTAACTGGGGAGTTGGTGGGCGGGTTGCAGAGATGGGGAGAAGAGCCAGAGGGAGAGAGGAAAGGAGGGAGAGAAAAAGAAATGGAGAGGCAGGGATGAGACAGGACATAAAGGAGGGAAGGAGGAGAGAGGGAGAGAGAGAGAGAGAAAGAATGAATGAATCCACATGTTATAGAAGAAAGACTGTCTACGAGCCTTCTTCCAAATGCCACTCTCTTCTTGCCTCTAGACTAGGATGACAACTGTCTAATATATTTACAGTTAGAAAATACAATTTCCCAATAATAATAATGAGTTGGTCTATCATTACTAACGCAAGAGATTTTTAAACTTAGAAAATAGTGAATATTTAAGGGAGCATATAACAGAAAGAGGTAAAACATTAGAGGAGCCATGATTTGTGTGTGTGTGTGTGTGTGTGTGTGTGTGTGTGTGTGTGAAAACCTATGTGAAACTATCTAGAGGAAGCAAAAGAATCCCTAAGAAAGCCTAGGACCCTCACATGCTCCCGGAGTGTATGTGATTGAGTGGATTAGGCACTTTCACTAATGAGACTATGGCTTAATCTAAGCTTTAAAGGGGACTTATGGAATTTGCAATAATTCTCCCTAGTGTCCGCAGCACTCTTTCCCTATATAGCTTTCTTTCCATTAGCATGCCCATGATGAATGGGAATGTGCACCACGTTATTTTAGTTTAGCCTCATCTCTGAGGCTCTCAGAACTGTAGGGGCATTTTCAACCCCTATTAATCACATTCATGAGTATGAAGAAGGTAGCAGAGAAGAAATATCCCATTTTATAGACAGATAATAGAGACTGATTTGCTACAGTTCATGGAGGGAATTGGGAGTGGATAACATTCAGTCACTTGACTATCCAGAAGCTTGGTTTTGCAGGTTTAGAGTATAGAGCGTGAAAAAGCAGGTGCTGTGTCCTTGGAAGCTAAAAGTGGTGTGTAAGGAGTCAGTTATCCATTCTCCCAACCCTGTGGCATGGTCATACCACAAGGCTGCTCCTGTGCTTGTGTTGAAATGTGTGAGGCAAGTGTGATAGCCCCTACACTACGGAAACAGTAGCCTGTGTTGACATGTGAATGCTTGAATTGCTGTAGAGGCTCAGGGGCTGACAGTGAATGACCGGTGTTAACCCAAAAATTAATTGCATTAACTCAGAAGTGGTTTTGCTCACAGCACAATCCTTCTGAAATTAGGGCAGCCTTAACTCTTCGTTGTTAGAATGTAAGTCAGTAGAAAATCAGGAAACACATGGATGCTTTTGTACATTTTCTGGACAAAACAAAAGCTATAAAAGAAAAGAGTGAATTAGACATTGGTACATTAAGAAAATAAGGTGCCAAGTGAAAATCTCAAATCTTGTTTTACAGCCACCAAAAGCTACAATTCTGAATTCACTCTGGGAAGCTAGCTGGCATCATGTGGAACTCATGGCCTGTAGCCCAGCACAGCCCCAAAGATACTCACCAGCTTAGAGCCATGTTAGGCATAATGGAACATCAAGAGTACATTTCTTGAGCTCTTGTGTAGAGATTCCTCTTGGAACACAACTCGGATGACTTAGAATAGCAAAGTAGCCCAAATTAGCCAGGAGGCCAGGCTGAAACCAGGAAAAGGTGGAGTCAGCCACATTTGCTGTCTTCCATTACCTTTGAATTGTCAGGACCCTTGTTGTTGGGAGGGTTGAAAAACACTCCAGAGAATCCACATGAATCTCATACCAGTCAACTTTTGCATTCGTTTTCTATACAGCTGTAACTAAAGATCACAGTTTAGATGCCTCTAACAACACAAATCTACTATCGTTAAGTTCTAGAGGTCAGAGAATAAGAAGAGGGCCCTGGGCTGAAATGAAGGGATCAGACTGTATTCATTACCTCTGGCTCCAGGGGAATGCCACACTGGCACAAAGGCCAGGAGGAGCAGAAGCAGTCCTTCTCACACCTGGTCTTCCCACCTTCATTTCTATCCTCACACTGACATCTCTGGCATAATTCAGCATGTATCTCTCCTTTTAGTGTTCAGCATTTTTGTGGCCACCTGGGCCCACCAAGAGAATAAGGAGTATTAAAGAATCCCAAGAATATCTGAAAGTCAAATGATTAGCAACATTTAATCCATGTGCAACCTTAATACTTCTACGACATATAACAACAGGATTTCAGGTTCCAGGTGAGGATAGGTGCCTCCTTTGGAGAATTTCATTCTGCCTATCATTTCTCTAGCTGCCCATCTCCCTGTTTGGTACTGGCTGTCTCTATATACCTCTGGTGTTTACACTATGGGAACGATAACTCAATCTCTGAAGAAGTTTTATTTAATCTTGCTCTTTTATGTGTATCGAGATTTTCACACATATTGCTGCTTCCAATTCTTAAAATACTCAACTAACCTTCATTTTCAAGTTGATAAAAAAGACAAATAAGGGCTGAATGACTTCACCGTTATTGGATATAAGAATAGTGTCTGTCTGTGTGAGTCTGTGTGTGTGTGTGTTTGTATGTGTGTGTGTAAGTTTGAGAGTGTCCACTTTGTTAGTGAGTGTGTGTATGTGTGTGTGCATGCATGCAGGCTCACAGGTTCATGTATGTATGTGTGTGAGTACAGGCATATGTGTGGCATGGCATGTCTTTGGAAGTCAGAGAACTACCTCAGACATCTGTCCTCACTTTGTATTTTCTTAGTGACAGGGTCTGTTACATTGTTTCTTCACTATATATGCCAAGCAAGTTGATCAGCCAGCTTCTTGGTATCCTCCTGTCTCCATCTCTATTTCCCTATAGGAGTGCTGGAATGCAGGCTACTGCCTCCAACTCTTACATGGCTTCTGCCGATTTGAACTCAGATCCTCACACTTGAGTGCTAAACACTTTTGCCCACTAAGCCATCTTCCCAGCCACTCTAAACGTCTCAGACATTTGTGGTCCCTGTTTGTTGATGAGGAGAGGAGAGTAATACTTCCCTCCCAAGACAACTGATGGAATTAAAAAAAAAAAAAACCTTAACTATCCTAGACCGTTTTAGATGGTTGGTATCAAGAGGCCAGAGCTTCACATTTTATTTTTAAGTATCTCTAGGTATGATACCATTAGGAAGCGTTACCTTTAATTTTGTATCAATATACAGAGATCTATTCAATTGTGGTTAAATATACTCTAAATTATGTATCAATATACAAAGATCAATGCCTATGTAGCCCAATGCACAAACTCCTAGTCATGCAAATGTGTCACTTTGTTAGCTACTATGACAGTCTATCACAGATATTCTCTAAACTACCCAGTAATCAAGTTGCTAAGAGACAAGCAACATTTGCTTATCTAAATACAAGAGATGGATAGGGCATCTTCAAACACCCTAAGAGATCTGCAGAATATGGCATTCAAAGATGTTATCTTAAATTAAGGTTTTCTTTTCTTCTTTTTTTTTGATATCGAGACATATCAGCGCCTGACAGCACCCCCTATTCTACTCCAAGTAGAAGATAAGCATCGAAGAACCTCCACTGTAAGATGGTTGAATTAGTGGCAAGCCTATCTCTTGGCATGAAAAAACCCCTTGCACCAACTGCAGACAGACTGCTGTCCAAAAAGGACAAAACTTGGTAGCAGGGAAGTCGACAGCCTAACTCTGCCAAGACAGGGTAGGTAAGTCCTTCATAATCCCTGCTCTACAACAAATGTCTGTCAGAGAAACAGGACCCAAAGGCTGAAGACTGATGCAGGAATGTATGGAGAGAAAATGGGAACTGTCCAGGCAGTCACTGGTATGTCCTTTCTTAGTTTTGGAAGCTGCAGGCCCTGCACTTCCTATATAAGCAGATATATTTATCCCTCTCAGGTCTCTGAGGTGGTTGAAGAATAGACAGCTAGAGTCTCATAGTTAAATTTTGAGTTGTTTAGGAATCAAGAGGGTGTTATAGATCTAAGAAGATACTCTTAAAAGTGTGTTGCAAGTTAGTATGAATGTTGAGTCAGATATAGACCTTTAAACTCATGGAGATGGTTAGATAGTAGAATGTTAAAGTCAGGGGCCAAATATATATAAACTGGACATTGGGAAGGTATACTGGGCCATTTAACTCTCATAAATGTGGCATATTTATATCTGTGGTTTTGTATAGTATTTACTGTTATAAGAGAAGGAACCATCTGTTGGACTGAAAGGGGAAACTGCTGGGGGGAAGAGGGTGGAAGGGCGGGATAGGAAGGGGGAATAGGGAAGGGTTTGTGACTGAGATGTAACTTGAAGAAAAAAAAATAAAGTATTTAAAAAAAATCGACACTTCAAAAATCTTGAGTAAAAAACTCACTCATGCTTTATTCTTCAACACATATTTCTGCTTGGCTGTATTGGGAAAACAAACATACAAAAAATTCTTTATGTGAAGAGGGTTGCGGGAGGCATCTTCATGTGATCAGGGACAGGTAGATGTATCATGATATCGCCAGGTGCCAAGACAGATATCTGGAGAAGGATTTGGTGACTTTTCTCTTTAGAACATGGTCTGGTATTGCTTTGCTGGGTGTCTGTAACTGAAAGAGGTGAGATCTGAAGCAGAGAACCATCTAAGGCCAGAGGCAATGGAGTCATAAGCTATAACAGTGGTAGAGAACAGAGGCAGAGACAGCAGGGGTGAGACAAGAATTTGCATTTGAAGAGTGAAGAAAATGGTGGCACTGGAATGTTTTAGACCAAAGCTGGTAAGTTTTTTTTCTCGTTTTTTGTTTTTGTTTTTTCTAAAATAGACTAGCTAGCATATATTTGAGGTACCGTGAGTCACATACAATTGCTCTTTATATACTTTTTAAATATTTTAAAAATCTAAAAGCTGCTCTTTGAGGAATTGATCTGGTAGTAATTTGTCAACCTACACTCTAAACCCGTGGTTCTCAACTTTTCTAATGTTGCAATCCTTTAATTCAGTTCCTCATGTTGTGGTGACTCTAAACCATGAAATTATTTGTTGCTACATCATAACTGTTATTTTGCTACTGTTATGAATTCTAATGTAAATATCGAATATGCAGAATATTTGATATGCAACCCCTGTGAAAGTGTCATTTTATCCCCAATGGGGTCATGATCCACAGGTTGAAAACTGCTGCTCTAGACTAAGATATGTCAAGTGGGGTAGGTGTGGGAGGGTAGATTCATAAGCATTGTATTAATACCAAATCAAGATGGGCCATTTATGTGGTAAACAAATGTAGGTTTAATTTATAGTGCTCATAGTTCTGGAGGCTCAGGGACATGGCATATGTAGAAGAGCTTACAATATCAAACAGGAAATCAGAATAAGGGAAAGAGAAGAAAGAAGGAGAAGAGAAGAGAGGAGTGGAAGAGTGGACTGAGGGAGACTGGGGCCCCAACATTCCACAAGAATGTCAGATGGAACACTTCAATGACCCAAGTTCCTCCCATTAGCCCCCACTTCTTCAGGCTCTAGCAGATTGTCTTGTTTCTACCCTATGGATCAAGCCCTCAATCACGGTGAACTTTTCAGGAACACTAAATTGATATCTAAACTATAGCAGGAGATATTTTGAGAAACAAAGAGGAAGCAAAGGTTCAGCCCACATAGGAAACCTGAAAATATTGGCTATTGTTATTAGCTTATTTTTTATAACAAATTGAAAAACTTCAGTAAGATTGAAATTCTGACAATAATCAAATATTGTATAATATGTGTTTTCTTCATCATAGTAACATTAGATTAATGGCCAGTGCAGTGTTATTGATACTTAAATGCTTAAATTAAGATATTCAAGGTAAGATCCTATGTCATGATACAAGGCCATAAGCCATACTTTTATTTGTGGTGTGTGTGTGTGTGTGTGTGTGTGTGTGTGAGTGTGTGTATGTATGTTTACTCAAATGATCAGTGTTGAGTGTCTTTCTTCATTGCTTTTCACTTTGTGCTTTTAAATAGGGTTTCTCACTGAGGTTGAGTTCATTGACTGTCAAGATTGAGTAGCTAGCACATGTTAGGGATTCACCCATCTTTGTCTTCCTAGGTTACAGATAAACACCACTATATCCAGCTTTTATGTGGATGTTGGGGGATCTAAACTCAGGTCCTCATGTTTATGTGGCAAATCCTTTATCAAGGATTTGATAAGGATCTGAGCCATCAATCTAGTTTTAGGACTAATGTACCATAGTGTTCAGTATATATTACTGGAATCAATTAATTATAGTGCTAAATTTCCATTAAAAAATAAATTCTTGATCATTTAAAAATAATCATCAATGTCAGCCAATGTTGAGCATTTATAAAGCATTTGTTAGGGTTGTTCTTCAATATTATTCATTTTTACTACTATTTGTAGTTCTTATTTTCATTAAAGAATGAGTGTGCAGCTTCAGACATGTAAAAGTCATATCTGAAACAGAATTTCAAGGCTTTCAAGCATGGAAAATTTCTTATTGTGTTTCTAATTATTATTAGAAAATTAGAAATTAAAATATACATGAATTCATGAATACAATTAATTGCTAGTTATCTGAGCATGAAGAAGCAACTTATATACAGAGGTTCAGGGCAGCAGTGTAAAGACTGGGTCATTTCCACAGTGTGTCCTCAGCTCTGATAATCAGTAACAGCGAAAGGCTAGGACTGTAGTCTAGTACTCACACAGCCTGGCTCTTACGTCTACTTCTGTTACATCAGTAGCCCACTTGGAGTTAGACTGTGAGCTTGGAGAGTTAGCTTTCAAGTCCATTTTCAAAATCTTCTAATGGCTTAGCCTCACTGGGAAATGAAATAATTCTAGAGCCTAGCTGTGGCTGATTCAATGTCTGATTGATCTGTAAAGTGGCCAGTCTAGTTCAAGAATAATCCACAGTGGTTTTATTTTAACTATTTGAGGTTTGGGTTATATATAACCTACTTTATATTCATAACATCATCCCAAATTATTATTGCTAGTGAAGTGTTGACTGTAACTACTTATCGTCTTTCCACATTTCCCTATAAATGTAATTTCACAGCATTTTGACTAATCCCAAAGAATCATTCTATTTCATGGATCTTGTAGTATAACCCTATTTATTACACCTGTTACAATATAGAATTCACATGCTGGGATTTGATCTCTAACTTCAAAGAACTAGGCTAAAAATGTTTAAACTCAAGGAATGGTTTTGAAACACTTTAGGTTATGAAATATGAATATCACAATCAGTCCAACTTTTTATTCCAAAATGTTTGCTTGATAAAATCACTCATATCTTTTGACATTCTTTAATTCTATTATAAAGCATTTAATACAATAAATATATAATATACATATATATGTATAATGAGTTAGGGATGGGAAATAGCATAAAACTATTTTATTATAATTTGAAGCTCACTGAGGTATCTTTTTAATATGAGAAGAAATAATATAGTAAAGGTCTGTAAAAATAAAGTAGCAGGATGATGTATGAAAAGAAATGATCCAAATGTAAAATAAAAAAGGAGTGAAGAGAAAAAAGAAAAGGAGAGAAAACATGTTTTCCTCTGGTCTCACTCTAAGCTGCACATCTCTCAAAATATTCCATAAGAGAAACAAGAGAAATGTTGGCATTTGAAGGTTATATGTTCATGTAAAATCCTAAGAAGCTTATTAGTTAAAACTAAATATAAAATCAGTGTGAGCACTGTCCTTGATATCTCTATGATTCACCTTTTACAGCTTCTCATTGTTCCAGAAGATTTTGGTAACCTTGAAGCATGCTTTTGCCTTCCTAGAGATCAACGCTGTTGGTTTGGGTGTGTAGATTGTTATATCTGGCATTATGTTGCCAAATCTGACTGCATAGTGAATACAGTTGATCTTTATAACATTTCTTGTCTTCATGATTATTCCTGAACATTTAATTTCTTCTTCAGTCCTTTAACTCTATATTTGAACAATATAACAAACTTAATGTCACTGAGACATTAATACAATGATAGACCTAGCCAGTAAGTGCAATCCTCCCACTCTCTTCTCTCTTGGTCCCCTTTCTAGCATTTTGCCCCCCATAGGCTCCATCTTGGATGCTGAGAGCTCTACAAGTGTAGAAGTAATTAATTGATAATTGATACATGTAATTATTAGATCAGCAGTGCTATTCCTTAACCCACCACTTATAAATAAACACACACAGATGCCAGATGGATTTTTAATAAGCCTTAGCCCGAGACTGTGAAATCTTTACGCTCTAAGCTAGCCTTCTACTCCCCCAGATAAAACTCCATAATATTTACATATGACCCCATAGGCTGTTTCTCTCCACAACCATGCTGATGCTCGAGGCCATGTTGAGTTCTGATCTTCCATCTAACCCATGGTGTGTGCCCTCCTCTTCTTGGTTCCTTCTCCCTCGTGGCTTCTCTTCTAATCTTTTTCCTCCCCCCACCAAAAGCCTGCAATCCTTAGCTCTGCCTACCTCTCTCTCTGCTTCAGTGACAGGTCTTAGCATTTTATTAAAGCCAATCAGAGAAAATGGGTAGCAAGACAGCAAGCAGACCTCAGGGAGCAAACCAGTCAACATTCAGGATACACAACAGATCATCCCATCATACAAGTGCTGTCCCAAAAGGCCTGCGATACACTGGAAGTCTTTATCTCTTTTCACTTTCAGGATTTCCACTTCTCTAGCAACAATGAAAGATTCTTGAATTTTCTACTCAGGTTTCTATGTATGGCTGTCTCTCTCTGCTTGGGTAAATTCATAGCACTAGTTCAGTTTATTGTTTGGAAGTAAATGAAATGATTACCTCTTTTAACCCAGTGCATCATAGTTCACTTTAATGTTCAAGACTGTCTCTCTTTTTAGGATGGGGTCTCTCGAATCCCAGGCTGACTTTGAACTTGTCATATAGCCAAGGATGACTTTGAACTTTTGATTTTTCTGCTATGACTTCCTGAGTGATGAGATTACAACTGTGTAGCACCACAGTTGTTTTTATACAATGTTGAGGATCAAACCAAGGACTTTGTGCAGATGAGGCAAGCATTCTACAAACTGCTAGAGCCCAGATATAAAGCTTAAGATTGTCTTAAAGGTTCTCCCTCTTACTATGTTTTAGTGACCAGTATGTTTTGAGATAGTTCCTACTCCATTATCTTAAATCCCAGAGTGAAGAGCTGTGATGTAGAAGAATTTTAATATAGCAACATGGCTATTCTGGCAAGGGATCACATCCAAAGACCTTCTAGGTCTATATGATCTTACTGAATCACAACTATGCTCTGGATTACCATATGATCTGGCTGGAATACAGGCAAACAATTAGTACATACCTTTAAACCTCAAACAGTGAAGGTAAGGTTTGTCTATACTTATGGATACAGTGATGGGCTAATTAGCTAGGCTAACTTCACACAGTGTCAAGATGTTCTTTAGCCCTTTGTCTTTGCTTTTTGTGTGTCAGTTAGCCTTGTCATTATCACTTTCCATGTTTGAAAGTGATGTCTAATTGAGGGGCAGACAAAAACGGTTTATCAGAGAAAGATTTGACATTCTCATGAAAACAGACAGGAAAGAAAGTCTACTTAGGAGCAATCCAGAGAGAGAGGGAGATTTTTTTTTTCTTTTTACCTAGAGAATTTCATAGCAGGATGGTTTTACAGAGACAGGTTGCAAAGAGCAAGCTAGATACAGGTGAAGATAGATAGAATGAGCCAGAGAATGAGAAGGAGCCAGAAGATTAGAACATATTGCCAGAAGTAGTTTCAGACCAAGAAGAGCAATTCATTCAGAAGGCAAGAGAAGCCAGTTTGAATTAGTAAGCTTGGAGAGGAGTTTAGGCCAAAAGAGCTGAGTTGAGCCAATCAGAGTTCATAAAGAGCTAGTAAGGCTTGAAAACAGCTCTCATATCATCCCCTCATCTGACAAAATAATAATAACATTTATGATGTGGAGTTGAGCATGAACTGAAAGTGAAAGATATATTGTTGATTTCAGAAGCCAGCAAGTTTGAAGGATATATTGTTATTTTGAAGATCTGTCAAACTTTAATTATGCACTCTCTAACATTTTTTTCTTCTCAGTATACATTAAAATATATATTTATTGGAGACAGAAATTTCATCTATAGTGTGCTGTTCTTTTACATATACTTAGTGCTTGCACAGTTCCTAGAGTTTGGTAGATTACCATTGATAGATATTTTTTAGTCTCAAAATAAATCATTCCCTTGTTATTGTAGAAATGGCATAAGGAAAGGTGATTATTTGGGTACCTGAATTATGACAATATTAACCAAGAAAATCATACATTTTAGGTTCCAGTTTTTCTTAATGATGATGTCACATCTACTGGAGGGTTGGCATGTTAGATGACTTTTGTTAAAATTCAAATCTTTTTCCTTTGGAAAAAGTCACTTGGACATCTGTTTATCTAGCCTCATGAATGGAACAGCTCCAAATCTATTTAAGGTTATATACAAATTAATGACAAGGCTAACTGATACACAGAAAGGAAAAAACAAAGGGCTAAAGAACATCTTGACACTGTGCGAAGTAAGCCTAGCTAATTAACCCATCACTGTCTCTATAATTTTCAGTCTTGGGAAAATT
>CAJQZJ010004748.1:4891098-4910247 GCA_907164525.1 Lophiomys imhausi | reverse complement strand
GTTAGATAGTAGAATGTTAAAGTCAGGGGCCAAATATGTATAAACTGGACATTGGGAAGGTATACTGGGCCATTTAACTCTCATAAATGTGGCATATTTATATCTGTTGTTTTGTATAATACTTACTGTTACAAGAGAAGGAACCATCTGTTGGATTGAAAGGGGAAACTTCTGGGGGGAAGAGGGTGGAAGGGCAGGATAGGGAGGGGTTTGTGACTGAGATGTAACTTGAAGAAAAAAAAATAAAGTATTTATAAAAAAAAAAAAAAAAGCAAATTCAGTCCCTGACATCTTGAGATCAAGAGACAGGTGGCTTCATGACTGAATTTTGACCCTCTTTGGTTAAAACAATCTTAAAAAGTAGTGTTTGACATATAGATCCCTTAGCAAGTGAAGCAGGGGACTGTCTCTGGCATGGACTCTCTTGACTGTTCATGGAACACTTTACCCTAGCTGGGCTGCCTTGTCTGGCCTCAGTGGAAGAGGATTTTCTTAGCCCTGATGCGACTTGATGAACCAGAGTGGGTTGATGGTGGAGGAGGTCCCCTCATCTGAGGAGAAGGCGAGGAGGGAGAGGGAGAAGATGGTAGAAAGATTGGAGGGTAGGCACAGGTGGGAAGGAGGAAGGGGTGTTACTTGAATCAATCAAACAATCAATTAATTAATAAAAACTGGTGATCCTCAGAGTCTGGGGAATAACTGACTTTTATTACCTTCTTGGACCATGTAATTTGATGTTACTTTATACTTCTGAGGTAAATCAACAAAGACATGATTGTTTTGGGACAATTTTTTTCTTAGCATATGTGTTCAAGCCCATCAGTTGAGGAAGAGAGCCATAGTGTGCACTTGTGTTCTTAAGGCAGATCAGGAACCACTTACTAGAAAGAAAGGCAGCACCTTGGGTTTCAGACCCAGGGATTTTTTTTGTATCAGACTACTCGTTGCTTCTTTCTAATTTCCAGTTATCTAAAATTCAGGACAATACACCATGTCAATAAATACTTTTCCTGAAGTGTAGGTCAAGGCTTCTTTGACAAAGGAAATTCCCTTCACCAAAGCTGATGAAGGCCAAGACCAGGTGTGATAGGGCACTGGCAGCATTAGAATACAAGCTAAGTAATTATTTAATTATGCCAGCCTGTGTTTGTCTTTTGTGAGTTCTAGAACCAACTCAAGGAGAAATACATAGCTTGAAAAAAAATAAATGACATTGCATGCATCAGTCTGCATATGATCCTTCTGCAAATAATATATCCATCTTAGTATCAGAATGAAGCAAAGCCTGTCAAAGGAAAAGTTGAAATTGAGGTGCACAATACTTTTTTTTTCCAATTCTTTGATTTTTATTATTAATTCAACATATGGTAAATACCCCACCAAATTTCTATGGAAATTTCTAAGCCGTGGATTCTCAATCTCTCTATAATTTCAGGACAAGCAATGTGTGACCCAACCCTGGTGCCCAGCTCTGAAGTGAAGGACTTCCTGTCATCTTATTGATACTTTGTTGCTTCTACAATCCTTGACAATGCTGGCTAGCATTTAATTGACTGCTTTCCACCTCTTCTCAGTTGCTGGTTGTTACAATTTAGGACTTAAAAGGCCACCCATTAAACGTTTCTTTGACAGCCTAAGACACTGTTGGGCACTGATGTAACCCTTAAGAGACACGGCTTAGTTGTCAGACATTATCTCACTGCAGCATACCAAGGAATAGCATTTGGACTGCGATTCCTTTCTTTCTCTTCACTTCCTGAACACTTTGAGGTGACCAGCTCTGCTCTCCCTCATGCTTCCTGATAGGATTTTAATGTCTTCAGCCAAGGCAACAGGAGCCAGCAATCAGAATGAAAACTCTGAGACTAGGAGCAGAAAATAAAAGCTTAACTTTCTTCTTGTAAGTTGAATTGTGGAGCTTGGGAAAGAGCAGTTGTCTCAGTGACAGAAATCCGGCTAACACACTGAAATGGACAAGGAATGATTTACAGAAATTCACAGGAAATTCACATGGCCCTCATTTACATGAATAACTGAACTTAAATGCATTACTTCTAAGAAAAGAATATGACTTATGCCACATATCTAACTACAGGGTAGATATTAAATCCCCCCCCCCAACGCTCTTGCAAAGAATTTATCTCATTTTGGGAAAAAAAAAAGATGCCAGTGCCAAATTTATTAAGCCTGACTCTTGACTACTTTCTCAGTGGTTAAACGAACCAGGAAAAGTAGAATTATTCAGGGAAATCAAGTTGAATCAGATTGTACATAGCAGTGTAGATTCTAAATCCTGATTTCTTTCGCATCTGAATTTTCTCTTTATCATTTTATCACCTACTGTTCTAGTCTAAGGTTGGTGCACCTATTGAAATCACTTCAATGTGTAGTTACTGCATCTTTTAGCATGAAGATCTTAATTCATTTTTACAGTTCCTTCAATTTCCATTTAATTTTTCAAATATACATTTACTTTTTATTTTTCTCTTTTAATGAGAACATATGTCTTTGAAGGCAAGAACTTAGCCTGTTGATTTTTTAAAAAAGTTTTTCGGTGTCTAGTAAAAAGTATAGCATAGCATTCAGCAAAATAGAACAAACAAAGTCACATTGGTTTATTTGTTATTAGCTAAATACTCTTTTTTTGGGGGGGGGAGAAATTTTATTCTTTCTTATTGAAAGTAGATTTTGTTTTTCTCATATAATACACCCTGATTATAATTTCTCCTCCCCTACCCTCTCAAATCCTCTCTAGCCAGATGCAGCCCCTTTCTGTGTCTCATTAGAAAACAAACAGGGTTCTAAGGGATAATAATAATAAAATGAAATATAGTAAGATAAAACAAAAACTAACAATCCCAATAGAACAAAACAAACAGAAGGAAAAGGCATAAGAAAGTGATATAAATGTGGAGAGCTCTTTGGATATTCAGGAATTCCATGAGAACTCTAAACTGGGAGCCATAATATATATGCAGAGGATTGGTAGGGAAAAAAGAGAGAATCTATCTATCTATCTATCTTTCTCTCTATCTATACATAATAGGTATATTTATATACGATATAATAAGTAATAATGAATATAATAAAAATTATATAACAAAAACAAACAAAAAATAAGCTAAAATGGAACAACAAAAAAGGAAAAGCCCTGACAGGACATTATGAAACAAGGAACCTCCAAAGATCCCACTGAATTCATTTTGTATTGGCCATCGGCTACTGGATGTGCAGCTTACCCTTAAGAATCGTTTGTTTTCTTAGTGAGACTTTTTTTGGAAGATACTAAATTTTCATTTGTAAGTATTTTTTTAATTGGAGGTAGCTTCTGGGTTAGGGATGGGGCTCTAGGGTCCCATCTGGGATGCACATATTTTTCACCTAGAGTTTACAGCTATTTATAGAAGGAGCAATTATTCTGCACCTTAAAAAATGTATGAAGCATCCACAAAAAAGAAAAGAAAAGAAAGGTACTCTACTAAGGAGAACTAGATGAAAATAGCTGCTATGGGACTCTGTATAAAGTATTTTTCTCTGGCTATTGAAACTAGTTTCCTCTGCTGATAGTTTGCACTGCTTTCCTCTGTAGAGGCTTTCAGTCTTTTTTCTAAAATGCAGAATAAAAGAATGAATAATTTAGAAATAACGATAGTCACCATTTTAAAGCAATCAAGAAGTTGATTTTTTTTTTTAGGAACAATGCATTCTAAAATTTTTCTGCAGTGATAACTGGTTTGAACAATAAAATTATCTTCTTCAAGTAGTTTAGGAGAAGGTTAATTTGTGGCCTTGGAAGGGACTTGGAATCAACAGTGTCTAGGGATATGTTGATTACAATAAAAAGGAATCTCCGATTTTAAAATAAAGTTAGAGATGGGGGCATGTGTCCATTTCTCACTTTGGCTCTAGATCCCCATCTGGGATGCACACAATATTTTCACAGAGAGTTCAAAGCTACTCATCGAAGCAGTAGTTACTCTACAGCTTTAAGAACAAAATATATGAAATTCCTTATGTACTTTGATATTTTTTCTCCTGATTTTTCACTAAAGTGTGATGGAAGCTCTCAATAATACTACAAATTGGTGGCTTTTGAAATGCTGGTGATGGAATTGGATATTTTATCCACTAAGCAGATTACTGATGAGCCTACATGTTGTATGTGTGGCTCAACAGAGTTTGCATGAAGAAAAAAATAATCGGGGAGAATGAATTGTTTTTATTTACTGTCTTCTGGTTAGTAGATGAGGAGCCAGGAACCTGCTTTCTGCTCAGAACTGAATGGGCATATGGATTATAAAACCAGTCTATGTCTACAGTTAGGAGTGAAAAGAACTTTTTCTAGGCTCAAGTCATTATATATTAAGCATGTCTACTTAGAAAGACACAATACTATGTTTACATTCGAGAAACAACTAACAGGAAAAAATAAATTATAAGACTACATTAAACTCATGGGAACAATATATTTATTTTAAGAAGTGTTTTTTATTTTGCTTGTTTATTTTGGTTTTGTGGTTTTGGGGAAATAACTCTGGGCTTTGCCTGTGCTATAGATACTGCTACCAGAAACTTTAAGGAATTTCACCAGAGTTGCCACATGTGATTGGGAACTTGGGTCATCCTCTTGGCATTATCTGTCCAAGTGATGAAATAATCTAAGAATGGATTCAAATGGAATTTCCAGGATAATCTCATTAGAATTTAAAACAAACAAACAAACAAACAAACAAACAAAACCCCAAAGGGAGACAAGCTTTAACCCAGCAGCTGCTGAAGGAGGGTGGATAAAAGAAAGAAACAGACCCAAGACCTTTGAACTCACTGGCATGGAGGGCAGTCACTTGGTGAACAAGTGCCCAATGGGTGAGAATGGGAACTGAGAGACTGAAGTCCAGAGAGTTAGGGAGAGCTTGCTTAGAGCAGGTAGTAACTCAGAAAAACAGGCTTCATAGCTGCTTGGCTGCATCAGGAGCTGCATGGCTGCAGCTCTGTAAACTCTATGAGGGGCAGGAATTCTGGGAATGAAAAGCATGTTAGATGTTATTTCTTTAGTGTGGCTTAGGATGAAACTGCCTTGCTGACAACTGATACCGTGGCCTGGTGACTGATGGTCCAAGTGGACTAACTCTTTTGTGTTGGGTTATCTTAGAATGTTAGGTCTCAACCAAGCCTGGGAATTAGTTTTTCCTAGTGGGATTCCACAGAACAGTAATCAAGACTGTTGTAACAGTGCAAGCTTTACCACTGAGTGGTACCTCCAGCTTGCAAACAACTACGCAGAAAGACTTGTACACTATATTGACAACTTACAATCTTACTTAGAAAAATGAAAAGAAATCTAGACAAATGAAGAGCAATGTTATTGTCATATTAAATTGGAATTTATCTATAATTCAATCAAAATCCCAGTAGATCTTTTTATTTGTTTGGAAGTTGACAGACAATTCTAAAATTCATATGCAGATGCAGAAAGATTCAGAACAGTAGGAATCTTGAAGAAGGAAAATATTCGGGACATACTTTGATTTTTAAGAGATCTGCAGGAAAGAGAGGATCCAAAACTGTAAATCTGGCAACTTATAAAATAGATATACCACTCTCCTCTCCTGCTGAGAGAAGAACACAAATTTCATCTCTATTCAAATAACTGTAAATAAATACTTACTACAAGTGAAAGATTTCTGAATTACAAGCTTATTAAATGAAAACAGGTTAGTCCCAATTTCACCCTCTACTGAAATATATATATATATATATATATATATATATAATGTATATCGTCTAGTATAGTAAAGTAAATATATAGCATTAAATTATAAGGAGGCAAGTTAGTATGGAGCTGAGTTAGATATAGAACTTTAAACTCATGGAGATGGTTATATAGTAGAATGTTAAAGTCAGGTGCCAAATACATATGGACTGGACATTGGGAATGTATGCTAAGCCATATAACTCTTATAATCGTGGCCTATTTATTTCTGTTGTTTTGTATTGTATTTATAGTTATAAGAAAAAGAACCATTATTTGGACTGAAAGGGAGAGCTGTTGGGGGAAAAATAAATACCTTAAACTAAAAAAAAAAAAAAAAAAAGGGAAGAGGATGGGGGGGTTGAGGGGGAGGAGGGTGGAAGGGTGGGACTGGAGGGGGGAGTAGGGAGGGGATTGTGATTGAGATGTAACTAGAAGAAATAAAAAAATAAATTAAAAAAAATTATAAGGAGCAAAAGGTTCTAGAGGACAAAAGGTGACCTTTTTTGTCTTCATAGCATGTGGAATTCCATTGTTTAAAACACTGGGTCACTTAGGAAATACATAAATGCAGGATAGACTGACGGAGTTCTGAAGATCAGGCTGTAATCTTCATTTATTTCTATATGTATTTGCTCATTAATTTATTCATTCACTCATTCATTCAAGACAGAGTCTCAGGTAGTCCAGGCTGGTCTTGAACTTGCTATATAGTTAAGAATGATCGTGAATTCCTGCCTTTACATCTCTAGTTCTAGGATTTTATGTGTGCTTCACTTTGCTGGATTTTATGGTACTAGGAATCAATCCCAGAACTTGGACTTTCCAGGTAAGCTCTCCACCAACTGAGCTTCATCTCCAGTCTGCCTTACTACCCAGTCAGCTCCATCTCCCCGTCTTTGCATGAAAGCAGCAATGCATGCTGCATGACAGGGACAATTGTGACTTTGTGTCAGTGAACCTTACTTACAAAAATAAGCAAAGAACAGAATTCCTTTGGGACTGTACCCTGCCTCCTCTTGTTATGATGGTTAATTTTAGGGATTAGCTTGACCTGTTTAAGAGACACACATTATTTCTGCATATGTCAGCAAGAATGTTTCTGGAAGAGATTTACATTTGAATTTTCAGACTGTATACAGCTATTATCTAATCCTCTGAGAGGCCAAACAGAAGAAAAAATAAGAAAGAATATGAGATTGTCTGCTGTATTCTTTGGAGTTTCAGAACTCCTATCTGTCTTCTCTTGCTTCTCAGATTCCAGGTCTTCTAGCCCATGGACTACATACCTTGCTGTAGCAATCACTCAACCATCTTTCAGATCCTAGACTTATCCTGGCATCTCCCTACATTCTCGGTACTTCTACCCTTCTGGCAATGAGAGTTGTGGGATTAACTCTCTTAGTTGTCAGGTCTCTGAACTCAGACTGGATTAGGCTGCAAGCTTCCCTGCCTCACTAATTGGCAGGTGGAGGTGGAACATCTCAGACTCTACAATCAGAGAGCTAAGCACAATCTATCATCTGTCTGTGTATCTATCTATCTATCTATCTAATCATCACCTATCTTCTATCTATCTATCTATCTATCCAACTATCTATCATCTGTTTATTTGTGTATCTATCATCCATTCTCCCTCTGTCTACTTATTTTTCTGTTCTAAAATGTAGAAATCATACATGAGGTTATTATATAAGTAGGAATTATCAACTAACAGGGTGGTCAAGGAACTTTGAAGAGTAGTAGAAATATTTTTTCATTTTGATTTGGGTGATATAATATTCTATATCTTTGTCAAAATGTTTTGATCTGTGTTATTCAGAACTGTTGCATTTACTTTTACAAACTTTGTTTTAAAAAATCACTAATGATTCTTGTTGTTGTTTAAAAAAAAAACAATAAGGGATCTGGATCCCTTAGCAAGTGGAGGAGGCAGTGTCTGTCATGGACTGTGGTGCATGTTAGTGGAACACCTTACCCTAGCTGGGCTACCA
Organism: Lophiomys imhausi; assembly: GCA_907164525.1. Taxonomy (NCBI): domain Eukaryota; kingdom Metazoa; phylum Chordata; class Mammalia; order Rodentia; family Muridae; genus Lophiomys; species Lophiomys imhausi. The sequence goes on along the minus strand of CAJQZJ010004748.1, from coordinate 4,902,501 downwards.
TGTTAGTTACCAGTGCAAAAGGAAGCTCTTAGTCATGATGTGACTGATGAACTGAGGGAGCTTGATGGGGTGGGAGCCCACTCAACCAATGAGAAGGAGAGGAGGGAGAGCGAAAGAGGGTGGGAGGGTGGGACCAGAAGGGGTGGAGTGAAGGGACTGTGATAGAGATGTAACTTGAATAAATAAATAAATGTTAAAAAAAAAACAATAAGGATATACTGTGGACAATTTTATTCTCATGAATTTAACAATTCCTTTAATTAGTTAAAAAAATAGAATAGTTCCTTAAAAACTGAAATGGTGAAAGAATTCAATCCAGATGAAATTGATATTCTGAATAGCTACATAACTATTGAAGAAATTAAATTTGTAATTGAAAAGATCTTGGGAGTTATCTCATTTATGAAGTAGTTTCACTGGAGTTTTTTTTTTTTTCCTGCACGTTTAAGAAGAACCTATATAACCTCTTTCATGACCCAGAATGATAGCATGCTCAAATGGGTGTTATGGGATATTACTAAGCTGATAACTACATCAAAAACAATAAGCAAATGAGAAAAACAAATTATAGGTTAATGTTATTTATAAATATAGACACAAAATACTCAATGAAATGTTAACTTTGAATTACCTAAAAAGAGCTATCCACACTACAATGAAATGGGATTGTCCTCTAAGAGTATTAATGGGGCTAAATATTTGCAAACCTTCCATGTAGTCCACTGTGTCAATAAAACAGAGGTTGTGAGCTATGTACAACGTAATAAAAGCAGTGTATTGTAGTCATCTTTTCTTTTCTGCTGTTGGTTTTGATACAGTTTATTTCTTGGTACAGGATCTTGCTGCATAGCCTTGGTCAAGTTTAGATCACCACAAGGCTGACCTTGATTGGCCTTGAGTTTGCAATGATCTTTCTGCCTCAACCTCCCAGGTACTAAGTACTGAGAATACAGGCATATGATACCATACCTGGATCCAATTTTACTTTTTTAAGACTATATGTGAATCAACTGAATATATTTAAACAATAGCTAAACATTAAAAGCTACTATATCCCTAATCTGAACTCTGAAAAAAGTGAATTCTCATTCATGTTTACAAGAACATAGTACATATACCCGAGCATATGGATAGATAACAATCAAAAAGGATATGTTTTTTAAAGTGAGGTGGTATTTGTGACTAAAATTTTATATAGCTTTAATTTTCCATTTTAAAGTATATTTCCTACATTTACATATGAGAAAATAATACAACTAAATAATCTTAAAAACATATCCTAAATAATTTTATGCATCATTTTATTCTTTAAAATTATGTTAAATATCAATATAAACAATCTAATAATTATCTGAAATATTATTCCTACAGATATTGCCTCTAAATATCACAGTATCTAAAAAGAATATCTTAAATTAAATGTATGAGATATTTTATCATACCATTGTAAATCAATGACTACCAAACCAGATTATAAAAAGAGACCAATTGAAATGAAATGATACAACTTTTAGACAGTAAATGATTGCGGTCAAGTCATGAGAAGTTTCACTTTTAAAACATACCTTAAAACACCAGCTTTCCATTCCCACAGATCAGGTGTCGTCTATGGAAAGTCGTTACTCCAAAATATAAATGAAAAGTATATCGGTGGCCATTACTGTGCTAATAGTCTACCATTAATATAACATCCTGGAGTCAGACATGATTAGATTTTCCACTGACTCCTTTAGAAAATCGATCAGAGAAGCAAAAATAGAGAGTCTAGGGGCATCTTTATCCAAAAGAAAATTAGTGTTTCATTAAAAGTAACACTTCAATTTCTTTTTTAAGTGGCATTAATGAATAGAACGTGTATTTAATATAATAACATAGAATCCCAGATGTTCTTCCTTTCTGGTTAGTGTGTTTTATGCTTCATACTGTTCTAACTCCTCCTATTTGAATATTGTATATAGGATATTTATCCCTTGAGAGAAGGAAGGCATCTAGTCTAATGAAAAAATAACCCAGAAAAATCTTCCCCTTGATATGTTCTGCAGGACGTACACACACACACACACACACACACACACACACACACACACTCGTACACACTTGTACACACACGTACACACAGTCACACACACACTTACTCCTCTGAGTTTGAGTGTTAGAAGCATCTTCATAATTTACAATAATGTGAAAGCTAGAGAAACTGGGAGAACAAATTGAAACAAGTCACTTGACAGAAGGAATAAGAGTGAACATAGTTTATTTTCTCTTCAGGCTTTCATTTAGTGTAAAAATATTTTTGAAAGAAAATCATGTAGGATCTGGTCAAATATCACATGAAACTAATTAACATTATTAACACGTCATTATTCTCATTTCTATATTTTAAACGTTCTCAGACATCTGTGCATGGATCGTTCTCCACAGTCAACGAGGCTGGAAATAAGTAATTTCTAATCTAGCGTCTGACTGTGCATGTTCTTCACTCTGCTTCCAAGAAGGTGAGAGCAACACAGGTGGGCCCAGCTGGCAACTCGTTTTGTCATTTCTAAGGGAATAGTTTAGAAGCAGCTATGAAATTTACACATCTAAAGGTTCTGGAAATTCACTTTTTCTAAGCTCGAACTTCAATTCAAAACAAACTACCCAGTTTGTCAGTTATTAACATCTTTCAGCTTTTATCCCACATCATCTACTCTATGGGCCTCTCACAGTCTAATCCATGGCAAGAACATGGTTGTGGACTAAGGCTTTCCTAGACTTCTTCATACAGGGCTTCAGAGGTGTAAAACCTGCAAGTCCACCACACAGAATCTCTTAGCCGTAGGGTTCCAGTTAGATATATGGACGAGGGAAACTCATAAGTTTTGAAAGGAGGAAAGGAAGAAAAAGCCTTGCTTCTCTAGTGTTACACAGACTTTAGAAGTTTGTAAGCACTAGGTTCCTATCTCTTTGCATCTGTGGGTTGTATTGTGTGTACTCATAACTGGATATTGCCATATATTTCAAGATAACCATCCTACAACCCACAGAACCAAAGATACAGGAACCTAGCATTAGTATCCTACGGGAAACTCCACCAAGCAACAGACTGAAACAGATGCTGAGACACACAGCTACACATTAGGTGGAGCTCTGGGAGCCTTATATAAGAGTGGGAGGAGGAATAGAGAGACCCACAGAGGACAAAAACTCCACATGAAGATCAACAGAACCAACCAACCCAGGCCCCTAGAGGCTTATAGAGACTGAAACATTAACCCCACCCCCCAAAAAGAGCATTTATAAACTGGACCTAGGCCCACTACACACATATAGATGATAGGCAATTTGGTTTTCATGTAGATCCTTTAGCAAGTGGAAGTGGGGCAGTCTCTGACACAGACTCTGTTGACTGTTAGTGGGACACCTCATCCTAGCTGGACTGCCATGTTAGGCTCTAGTGCAAGAGGAAGCTCTTAGCCTTCATGTGACTGATGTACTGAGGGGGTTGATACATGGGGGGGGGGGTCCCCTCATCTGTGGAGGATAGGAGGGATAGGGGGAAGAGGGTGGGACTGGGTAAGGCAGAGTGACAGGGTTGCGACCAAGATGTAACTTGAATAAAAGAAGTATTTGTTATAAGAGAAAGAACCATTTGTTGGACTGAAAGGGGGAGCTGTTGGGGGGAAAATATACCTTAAACTTAAAAAAAAGGGAAGAGGATGGGGGTTAAGGGGTGGGAGGGTGAGACTGGAGGGGGGGGGAGTAGGGAGGGGATTGTGATTGAGATGTAACTTGAAGAAATAAAAAATAAATTATAAAAAAAAGAAGTTAGTAAGTGTCCCGTTTTAGAAGTATGAGGAACTTTGATGCCCAAGATTACTGAGACTCTTAGTAGTAGTTTTCCTACCATCTTTACATATCCAAGCTTCTCTATACAGTCTCTCCTGACCTTCACTCTTCTCATTTTCTTAAAGGTTCATGGGTCACTAACTCTATGATGAATTCTTTTCCATTCAACATACCTGCACACTTAATTTTCCTGTCCCAAATCCTTATCAGTTTTATCAGTTAAGTATACTCTTGCATGGAGTAAACATTAGCTGTAGCAGGCAATCTCTGGTGTGAGGAATGAATGAGATTATTAATTTCATCTCTTTAAAAGAATATCTGTTTACTAAGAAACCAGAATGGAATGAGCACATGAAATGACAACTTAACATAAGAACATTTAAACATTTAATACAGTTCAGCATCATAGAAAAACAAAGCTCCCAACACTGCATTTGAATAAAGGCTAGATATCTCAGCAATTCTACTGAAAACCTAGAAGATACTTGGAGAGCAGCTAATGTTCAGTGGATGTTGTAAGCCTGAGGGGGATGGTTTATTATAATATCTATGAAGGAATATAGCAGTAACAGCAACAGAAAAGATGAACTTGCCAGCAAGAGTGAAGGCAAGCCCACAGAAAGCAATGCTTTTAAATCTTCTATCCCTTTTTCATTTGAGCTGCCATCAGAAAGTACCATCCACATTCAGGAAAGGGCTTACCATTTCAAAGAAGCAGATCAAGAGCATCTCACAGGAGTCCAGAATGTCTTGTCTTTTAGTTGATGCCAGATCAAGTTGACAGCCAAGATTAACTATCATATCTTAGATAAAATGCAGGCAAGAAGAGAGGAAGAGAGGAGGGAGCGAGGAAGAGAGGAAGGAAGTAAGGAAGGGAGGGGAAGAGACAGAGACACACAGGCAGAGAAAGAGAAAAGGCAGGAGAGACTAATTCAAATTTACTGGAGACATGACTTTGGACAGGTGTGGAATTTAAAAGGAGCCCTAGGTGAAAACAAAGGCTTCCTTGCTCCTTCCACAGTGTTTTTCTGTTCTGTCTCAGTCTTCTAGGTTGTAGGATGTAAAAGATTTTAAACAGAGACTCAATATAATCAGACTTACCTTTTAAATGAGCTCTTCAGGGAAATTAAAAAGAGTCAGGGGTCAGAGAAGCATTTGTGGAGGGCAGGAAAGATGGCATCTAATAGAGATACTTTCTTGGCAATATTTTTGTACTCCTTTGCACTATTAATCATCATCGAGGACTTTAAAGAGGTTTTAGTAATTGGGTTATATCTTGTTGATTTTTGAAAGCCACATTAGAAAGGAAAAGTGGTAAAAATTTAATACACAATAAGACACAAGTACATAGTCTATGAATCACCAAAGAGATTTATCTCAGGTCATAGAGCTTCTGCAGAATTCCATTGAGTATTTTAGAGAGAGTGGGAGTGAACCAGACAAATATTATGTAAATATATTAACCTTAACCTCCTGGAAAGGGATCTTGTGGGTCCTTTGAGGTCTCTGATCATTCTCTTAAGACAGCTGGCTTACCCACAAGTCATTTTGGTGGAGATTGTAAGGAAGAATTAGCTCAGAGGCCGAGAGGACTTAGAAATGACCTCATATAGTAAAGACTTACAAACACAAGCTCCGAATGCTGGGACAACTGCTACTACTTTGAGGTTAGCCATTAAGGAATTTTGTTTTCACACTAATTTCACTTAATTATTTCTCAAGCTCTGTGATACAGTTTTCCACAGTTAATACACATGATGAACAGTGTGTGATTGGGTTTAATTAAACTATATAAAATGTCCTGGCTGCCCAGAATGCATACTCTTTGAAAGCAAATAAGGCTAAATATGATAGTTTTTGACCAAAGCTTTGATGAGCTGTTGCTTAAGGGAGTTTTCTGAGTAACAAGCCAGTGTCCTTCATTTCTGCAGATAACGGGTGGCTTTATTTCTCCAGGTTATGGCTCCTGCTCTCCATACTCAGCAATGCTCACTTCTCTACTCCTCTGCTCTGTCCCATCTGTGTTCTGACACTATACTTAACCTGGATTCCATTCTTATTACATCAATAAACTTAGTTTCTCCACACCTGCTCCCACTTCCCCTGTTACTTCCCCACTAATCTGGTATGCAGACTGATTTTCTTATATTGCAATTGGCAGTTTACCAAGAGTTTCTGATAATCAGAAACATCATAGTTTGCAAAGTGAGACTGTGGCCTTATCCACTGCTGTGAGCAGCCCAGAGAAAAGGTTGCTTTCTTTTTAAAAGTCTTTCCATATAAAATATGTTGCATTGTTATTTTTTCAACACTTATTTATTTCTTCAAGTTACATCTCAATCACAGGCCCTTCTCGCCTCCCCTCCCATTCCCACACTCCTACCATTCTTTCCCCTCTCCCTCCTATCCTCTCTCTCTTTTTTTTTTTAATTTAAGGTGTATCTCCCCCCACATCTCCCCCTTTTAATTCAATAAAAGGCTCTTTTTTATTTTAAACATATTTTTGCATTATTTTTATTATAAACAATTTTTGTATTATAAATATAATACAAAACAATAAGAACAATTATGAAAATTATAAGGTGTAGCATACATTCCCAATGTCCAGGCCATACATATTTGACAAGTAATAATATTCTATTATCTACCAATCTCGATGAGTATACAGTTCTATAACTAACTCAGTTTCCATCCTAAATTGCATTACCAACTTAAGAACATTTTCTTAGACCTTGAACATCTTTTTAATTCTTAAACAACTTAAAATTTAACTGTGAGACTCTAGCTATCTAGTCTTCAACCACATCAGAGACCTGAGAAGGATAAATATATCTGAATAAACAGGAAGTGCAGAGCCAGCAGTTTCCAAAACTAAGAAATGACAGATAACTGGCTGCCTGGACAGTCCCCAATTTCTTTCTATAACATTGGAGCATCCATCTATCTTCAGCCTTTTGGCCCAATATCTCTGGCAGCCATTAATTGTAAAGCAGGAATTATGAAGGACTTGCCCACTCTGTCTTGGCAGAGTTAGCCTGTTGACTTACCTGCTTCCAAGTTTTGTCCTTTTTGGACAAAGGCTCACAGGTTTTTGTTTGTTTGTTTTTTTTTAATGTTTATTTTTAAGTCAGACTGTATAGCTCTCAGCAGTCTGACATCTCTCTCAACATGTCTTCAGCTAGGTACGATTCACTAACTTAAAAAAAAATACTGTGAGAAAAATCCAAGTTCTGAGAATGATATAAATTAGTGTAATTAGGAAAAAACATGAGGACCACATCACACACTTTTCTGTGGCTTTCCCCTCATACAGTTGTTACTGACAGACACTGAATGTGTGCATTCTCACACCTCCCCTCTCAGAATACGTTGAACAGAAAGGGTTTTAGTGGTTTGGATCAAGACCTCTGTAGCCAATAGTCCTTCTGAACTTATAGAGGAAAATGTTTTCATATTAAAAGAACTTAAGAACTTATTGTCATGTTCAGATGTAAAAGAATCTTAGGTAGTACCATTGTTTCTCTTTAAAGTTCTAGAAATGGTGTCAAAAGCATCGTTTTTTCATTTTCTGGCATGCGAGAGGTGAGTATATAGATTTGCATGGCTTTGAACATTAATTTTTCAGGATCTGACAGTGTGGTTAGGAGACTGCAGGAAACAAAATAGGACAAGGCTAAGGGACTAGGAGTGCAGTCCCTTAAAAACAAAACAAAACAAAACTGCTTCTTCTGATTGCCAAAGTTTCCGACACAATATTAGAAGGCTTTGTTTGTTTTATGACCCACACATCATATATGATACCTGTAGTAACAGAACCACAGAGAAGGCTATGAAGAACAGAATGTGCAGAATATTCCATGACATGATGTTAGTTGGAGAAAGCCTCTGGGAAGCATTGTCTCTGTACAGAAATAAGGAAAGCAGCCATTTCCTGTAGAAAGCTGCAGGAAGGATGTTATCTAGGATATTGAATTTTTTTGACAAAAGAAACTGTGTATTTGTCTTCCAAAAAGTAACCAAAATATCATCACCTGTTTAAAACTGAGTGATAATTCAATGACCACCTATCAACATTTAGTGTTCACGTTCTCTGATTATTATCTTATAGATGGAATTCTTTATTCTATACACTCTCTTGTTTGAATTGAGAGCTAGGTCCCTGAAGTGGGATATTCAGTATGCCTCTTAGACCTCTTTAAATCTCTGGTTCCGCAATTTCCCTGTCCCCTTGTATTTGTTTGTTTGTTGAAAAAACCAGCCAGTTTTTGTATAGAATTTCCTGTGGTCTGGATTTTGCTCACTGCACCCCCTCAATGTCATCTATGTATTTCCTGGGAGGTGATTTTGGAATTCGAATGAGTTGTGTGCCTACTTCAGAGAGTGCTGTGTCCATTCTCAGGAGTTACATTACACCTGGTGCAACATTTTCTGCAATCTTAATACACAATGCTTATTTTTTTCAGGTTCAACAATTTTTTTTCAGGATAGCAAAATTTTTAACCCCCCCCCAAATTATTAGTTGGAATTCTTGTATCAAGAGTTTTCCTGCCTAACATAATCAAGTACTCTGAGATGTTTTCAATTGAAGAAAGGCTTGGTAAATGCCTGGCTTGTCCCATTGCTTGGACCAGTATTCCAATGACCTCAGCAATGCTCTCTCTACTATACATTAGTAGTCTTCCTGTGACAGTAGGTTCCAGACTTATCTTGGACACTTTCTATCCCAGGTTTTGAAGCTCTGTTTCTCTAAGCAACTCAAACTCCTTTTAGAATGTACTAATGTCAGTATGTACAATGTGAACACTGTGGAAACTAGTAGCTATTGAATCTGTTCTACTTCCTAAGCCCATCTGGGCAGATAAGAAATAGACTTTTTATTACTTTGTTTCTAAGAAATAACTCATTTTAAATTCATATCAATGCTTATAATACAAATCTAAAAATATTAAATATTTATATAACTTGTTTACTCTACATCTTTGTATGTTTTTTATCCCATGCTAATAATCTTATCTTTTTTGAGACAGGGTCTCACTGTGTAGCTCTGGTTGTCCTGAAACTCACTCTATAGACCAGGCTGGCCTCAAACTCACTGAGATCCTCCTGCCTCTGCTTCCCAGGAGCTGGAATTAAAGGCATGAGTCACCTTGCTTAGAGTTAGAATCCTAACTCTTAACGATACCAATCTAACCTGTTCATTGACTTATTCTATGGTATGCATAACACTATCCCAGAAAAACACAGATAGTACCAACAGAAGTATCATTTATGAAAATAGTTTGATAGTTTTATGTTTTCCTTTTGGCTTGATTGGGGAACTATAATCAAATAATTGAAGTGTCATGGCATCCTAAATATTTTTTTATAGCTATTTACAAGCTAAAATACATTTTCACTTAAATTTTTTAATTTTGGGGGATTTTAGGAATTACCTTAATTTTAAAAGTAATTATCTAAAATACCCAACTTAGCCAGGCAAGATGGTACTTATAAAATAGTGGCATCATTGTCATGAGGGGTAACCATGATCTCTAGTTGGATCTGATACCTGTTCTTTGGGCATGTCTCATGCCCAGTACACTATCAAAGGCCAATGGCTGGGAAGGCCACACAGGCAGTGGGGGCCGGGGGGACCTATTACTCTTGTTTTGCTAATTGGACATGTTATCAAGCTGCCTCTTAAATATTTATATTTATAGCCACAGATTAATGCTCTCCTCAACCTTAATCAACGAATCTTAGCATCAAATAACAGTTAATCCAGACTCCTGACTGGTCAAGTTATTGAGAGCAAGTGACTATTGAGTGCTTATTATTAAATAGGACATCTGAACCTTCGCCTCTTAGGCTCAGAGAACATTGTGGAGGATGAAGAATGTGAGAGCCAGATAAGAGGGCACAGAGATGTGATATTCTTTCCTGTGTTCTTGACATGGCCATGGGACTCATGAATTTACAAACAACTACTGCAGTTGCCTGCGCAGGGCTTGGAATATGACTTAAGTCAGTAAGCATTCAGTCATAAGTGGAGAAGGAGTCACGGGTCCTGCCTCATCCGTGGGAGCTAAGAGTAGTCTGTGCTGATAGTCGTCAGGACATTATTGTCTTCAGGGATATAGCCACTGGTGATTTTTCTATGTTTCTTTAGACAGCTTCATATCCCCGACCACACAAGTAGCCTTGGTTAAATCCAGTGGGTCACAAAGCAAAACAAAACAACAAGAAAATAGAAAGGAGATTCCACAGAAAGAAGGGATGGGGTAGAAGTGGGTGGAGGACAAGAAGTGGAGGGATTAGTGTGGTCAGAATGTATTATATACATGGATAAATTTGTCAACCAATAAATTAATGAGAAAAGGGAAGCTCCCATCTGTGCTCTTTACTTTTCTATTTATTCAGTTATCATCCGTTGCTACGATTTGCGTCTGTAGTGTTCCTCACCGTCTCCTGTGTTTGAACATGTGCCTGTGACGTTTTGGGAGGTTGGAGGATATTTGGGGTGGAGAGTCTAGGTAGAATAAGTAGGCCTACTTCTAAGAGGCCACTGGGGATTAGAGTCTGGCTCTGCTTGGTTCCTTCCCTGCTTCCTGGTCATTCACCTTAATGTGAGCAGCCGCTAAGACTGCTGTCCTGTCAGGATGGGTTGAAGGCTCTGAAGCCATGACATAAAATCAATCTTTCCTCCCTTCTGTTACTTTTTGTCTGTTATTTTGTATCAACAATGAAAAAAGTAACTAATATACCAGTTTTTCAGTCTTTTTTCTCTCCATCACAGTATGTGACCATTTGACATGGGTTTATAAAAGGACATTTCCAAGAGTGACAAGAGCCCACAATAATCACACCTTGAAAACAAAAAGAAATCAAAACCATTTAGGGCAAGTCTGGCATGCATATAATTCTAACTTGAAGATGTGAGTTGAAACTGTTAGTGTATTTCCAAAAATATAGGTTAATACATACAAATTAGGGATAATCGTATGAAATTGCAGACCTTTTATGATTTTTAAATAGAATAATGATAATTTTATATGCTCAGTCTAAACACCAGTGTCTCCCCTATATACATAGTGGTACACAAACCCCACTTTTAATTATTTAGGATTTTACTTAAAACTATCCTGTAGATATTCTTTACTAGATAAAATCAGCCTTAATTTCATTTATTGTAATAGAGTCTGCATTGCATGGCTCATGCTTTATTCAGCTCCCCTCCGTTAATTGAGTGGTAGTTTCATACATAATGTCCTTTCATGTTTATGCCAGTGTCACTTTGAGGACAGATTCTTAGAAAGCAAATTGCTGAGTCAAATGACCATTTTGATACAGGCTGGAATTTTCTCAGCTGGAATTTCTGCCTTCTCACAAACAATGCACAAGAACTCTTTATAGCATGGTTTGTTGTGATGCTATTTGTATGAGATAGACAATAGTCTTGTTTTCCTGTGACTTTTTACATGCCGCACACTTTAATTTACCTTCCACATTTCCATTGATATTTAATAGGCACACTCAGCAGGTCTGCCAAGATTTCTTTGGGGCTATGACCTGACGAAGGGGTGCAGTGAGATACTT
>CAJQZJ010004748.1:4878236-4891088 GCA_907164525.1 Lophiomys imhausi | reverse complement strand
AGGGGTGCAGTGAGATACTTGTTGATATCTTTGGGGCTATGACCTGACGAAGGGGTGCAGTGAGATACTTGTTGATATCTTTGGGGCTATGACCTGATGAAGGGGTGCAGTGAGATACTTGTTGATATGCAATATGATTTGGCACAAACTCTTTCTGCAGCTTGGCCCAGCGATCTCTACTGCTCTCCCTACGTTTTGCTTTTCCATGCCAGCTCAGTCTCGCAGATTCTGAGCCAAAGTGGCAAGTCCTATGAAACCTTCCTGAACTCTCTTCTCTGTTCCAACCGTAAGGACCATGCCTTCCTTAACCACTGTAAGTCTTCCCACATTGTGAGGGATTCTTGAAGTTAAAGGTCACATTTTTTTTTCTGTATTTTTGTTGCTAATGCTCAGTTACATCTGTAGTACAAGTAAAGACATTTTCAAAAAGTGGGCAAGGTTTTAACTGATGGATGATGACAGTTATCATTTTTGATTTAAAGCACAATGGGGATTCACACAGTTTTTCTTTCATGTGCTCCTACATGTTTTTGTGAGTTTGAAGGAACAAGCTGTATTTAAGATAATATTTATTTTTATGGTCAAAGAATCTTTGCATTTTCTTTATTTCTGGTTTTCCCACAAATTGATACAATACAGTTTTTATAATATTACCAAATATTTTCTTCAAGTATGATATACATTAACCATTCATGCTTATGAAACAGTCTAAATTGAATTACATTATATGCTAGTGCTATATATTTAACAGTATGTATACACACATTCATTCCCAATGGATAATAAAGACACGAGGAATTCTAAGAAAGTCTAAGTTTTTAAATCAGACCATTTGGTTGGACAGGAGTTACTGAGAATGGAATGCTTCCATGATCTTTTATTTGCTGATTCCCTGCAGTAAGTCTGGATCATACCGCTAGTTTTGACCAGTTAAAGGGGAGAAAAAGTGTGAGGAGCTACTCCTGGATTAAGGACAATGTATGCAAATCTCTCTTCTCACTGCAACTGAGGTGGCATCATGACCCACTGCGCATGTGTCAGGTTGTGAGAGTTCTGTCCATCGTCTGAGTCCCTGAGTGACGACTATTTGAGAATCCCTTATTGAGGTGGTTGAGATATGGAGTAAGTGAAGTAGTGCATTTTTATTATATAAACTCACTGAGGGTTTAACGGTCTTTTGTTATGAGGATGCAAAATCATATACTCAAAAATTAATGAAATATTATCAACTCTGTTATTTCCTAACTTAAAAGTAACTGTGATAGAGTTTAAAAAAAGAAAACACTTTTTAAATGTTTACTTGGAGTAGACAATGGGGACAAAAGTGAGTGTAGAGCAATAGACAAGATCACAAGAAATGACAATGCAAGTAAAATGGCTACCTGTTTCCTTGGTATTTCCTGTGGGAACAACAGTGCTAGGCTTGGCGGCTGTAAGATAAACAGAGTAGGCATTATCCCTTCCACATGGAGCTTTTATCTCAGAAAGAAAGACGGCCAATTAAAAAAGTTCATATGTAATTAAATAATAGCAGGTTTTAAAAAAAGTATTTTGAAGGCGATGAAGAGGCAGTTTGAGTTTGATAGTGGTGATGCAGGGTCTAGAACAGAAAGAAAGGCTTTCTAGGCCTGTAATATTTAAACAGAGACCTGGAGAGGGGAAAGAAGCCAGAATTCAGCACATCCTGAGCAGGAAAGAGTTCATCCTAGTGAGGTGGGAGATGAAGTGGCTGGAGCCTCACTAGCAGAGGGGAGAGAATGACAGAAGGCTCACTCTAGTGATCCAGAGCCAGAGGCTTAGATTCGAGTTCAAACCTGATTATCAGGGATTTCCACATATTATCATATTATATGAGAAGTTCTCATTATTTCTGATAAACTAATTATTTTGTTGCAATGACCCTTTTTCTAAGAATGTTTTGGGAAATTCATCCCTGTTGACCTCAATTTTCAATTTGTACTCATTTTAATTTTTATTCTTTTTTTTAAACATATGCTCACTTTAAGTGTCTTCCATAATTATTGTCCACTTTATTTATCCTGACAGGATCTCTCAACGAACTTGGAGCCAGTCAGCCTGCTTCCACCCTCATCCTTTGTCACAGCCACCTGAGTTAGGGGATTGCATGTGGGCCACCATCTCCATTCCGAATTTATTTGAGTACTGAAGATCCAAATTCGAGTCCCTTGCTTGAGTGGCTCGTGCTTTATCTATTGAGTTATTTCTCCAGCTCCACATTTTCCAGTTTTAAAAGAACACTTTGCTGTGTGAGAAAAGGGAAGAGACTCCTAAAAAGACCCTGACACAGCAATTGGGTAGCTATGGCCATGACTAGGGCAAAGGCGGTGGGTGGTAACAGAGAAGGAGCCAAGACGGGGGATTTAGAGTGGATTTTATTTTATTTTTTATTTATTTATTTATTTTTTAATAATTTATTTTTTATTTCTTCAAGTTACATCTCAATCACAATCCCCTCCCTACTCCCCCCTCCAGTCCCACCCTTCCACCCTCCTCCCCCTCAACCCCCCCATCCTCTTCCCTTCTTTTTTTTTTGTTTAAGGTATTTATTTTTCCCCCCAACAGCTCTCCCTTTCAGTCCAAATAATGGTTCTTTTTCTTATAACTATAAATACAATACAAAACAACAGAAATAAATAGGCCATGATTATAAGAGTTATATGGCTTAGCATACATTCCCAATGTCCAGTCCATATGTATTTGGCACCTGACTTTAACATTCTACTATCTAATCATCTCCATGAGTTTAAAGTTCTATATCTAACTCAGCTTTCATACTAACTTGCCTCATAATTTTAAAGGAAGAGCCATCAGAACTTTCTGGTGGATTGGATACTGCAAATTAGGAGGATGGAAAATTCAAGGTTAATTCCCAGTTTGCCCACACGGATAGCCGGATGGATAGTGATGGCAGTTATGGAGGGAGATGGGTGAAGTGTAGAGGTGCAGGTTGTTAAGAGAAAACAAGCCGCACTCTGGATGCTGGAATTCTGAGGTACTTTTGAGACATCAGATGCCAAGAGGATAGCTGGCTGCAGGAGCTTAGTTCTGAGAAGAAATTTAAGGTAAGGGTATAAACATCAAAAGTGTCCCCGAGTTGGTAGTGTTTATAGCCATAAAAACAGATGAAGTGGTCTAGGGAGACAGTAAAGGTAAAAAGTAGGAAATGGACAGAGAATTGTGCTTGTGTTACAGCAGCTCTGATTACATATGACAGCATTTCAGAAGATGCCCGACTACATATCGAATCATCATTTATTACACACTAATACAGGAGAAGGAACAAGCAAAAATATGAGAATGGATAATTTTAAATGACAATCAATGAAGGGAAGGTAGATAGCTCTAAACCAGAAGAAGCTGTTTAGTTTTATTACAGTAAGACAAAATATATCCTTTACATTTCAAAGTGAGTTAGTGTGAGGAACACTGGCATCATTGTTTTTTTTTTTTTTTGAATGCTTAGGTCTGAATCAATGCTACTGCAGAATTCATTTCATTTTTCACACATAAAAATGACTGAGTCGGAGGAAAAAAACCCTTTGGTGTGTCTTGACAATGCCTTAAATGTTAAAGTATGCTTGAGATAGAAACCCAATAATGGAGAGTTTATAGTAATATGTGTGTACATTCTATCATCATGAGAGTTTCTGCCTATGAAAAAAAGTCATATTAAAGGTAACTTTAGAACAATAGATAAGATTCCCAATTGCAGAATCAAGGTTGAAATTTTATAGACATAGGCTTTCAAATATCCAGGGAGAAATGTAGAAAAAACAAAAAACAAAACAAAACTTACTGAAGTAAAGAAATGTGCATTCTACATTATCATGGCAAGAAATCAATAATGGTATTACAATAAAATCTGATGTAATCACATTTTCCTTCTTGGTATTGCAGCATTAATCTACATCTCATGGGGCCTGGGATGGATCACAGGACATATGGGATGGACAATATTTTGCTTGTTCTAGCCAAAGCAGTGGGACCAATAACTCCCAAGTTTCTATTACTTAACGCTTGCTTGTTGATTCTTTCTGCCTTTTTAAAAGCTTGAGTAGCCATACCTCAGTGTTCCTAAACTTTATTGTTACTGTCAGTATTATGCATTTTATAACTTGTATTTTTCCCTTTCCCTCGTCTGACCTCTTGCAAAAATGCTTAGAGCCTCCAGGAATTGGCTTACTGAATTATCCAAAGAAATAAAAGCTGGAACTACCTATGTGCTATGCAGGTGGGTCAAGAACTGGCTGGAGTTTCCTCAGTTGTCACTGGAATAAAAGAACGGCAGAAGAGGCACACCTACAGTGGGTCTCGCTAATGCCAATTATTCCATAATAAAGAGAGGAACTAAATTTCTAATGAAATGAAAAGGCATATAGCTTCAACATACTAAAATCCAGCTATAGTTTATAAGTTTTAATACTTTTCAACTGCCTTGGCTAAATTCAAATATCAAGATATAGTGTTAGATGTATTATCCTCTGACAGTCTCTAGCACAGATTGACCATTTTCTCTTAAAAAAAAGATTATAAGTTTCACAAATGATGCATAAGCATGCAAAGATCTCTAAAAGCAAAATAGTATTGGTAACAAATATCTACAAAAAATACTGTGATGGTTTAAATGATAGCCCCAATTGGTTCATATATTTGGATGTTTGGTCACCTCACAGTGGAATTGTTTGAAAGAATTACAAGGATTATGAGGTGTGGCTTTCTCGAAATAGGTGTGGCCTTGTTGTAGGAAGTGTGTCACTGCTGATGAGATGAGCTTTGAGGCTCAAAAGGCCCAGTCTTTCCCTCTTCTTCCCCCTCTCTCCCTCTCTTTCTCTCTCATTCTCTGTCTCACACTCCTCTCTGCTTATGGATCTGGATGTAGCTCTCAGCTACTTATCCAGTACCACATCTGCCTGCCACCATGTTCCTGCCACCATGTTCTTGCCACCATGCCTTCTACTGTGATGATAATGGACTAAGCCTCAGAAACTGTAAGCATGCCCCTAGCTAAATTCTTTCTTTTATAAGGGTTACCTTGGTCATGGTGTCTCTTCACAGCAATAAACAATGACTAAGATGGAAGTATGATGACCTGATTAAATATACATTGGATAGTTACATCATATTAGGCATAATTATGATCTGGTGGTTGTTTTCATTAGGCAATTAAGTATGACATGAGGAGAAATGACTGTGCATCTAGGTGGCAAGTGGTGGTGTAACCGAACTTTTAAATTATTATTTAACACTTATTTATTTATTACTAAATTCACTTATAACAAACACCAACAATTTCTTAACTATTAATCCTATAAATTCCTACAACCGCTTTAACCTATCCACTAAACCTATTGATAATTATAACAACTACTTTCATAATCTTTTAGAATGATACAGTCTCTGGGGCAGGTCCTCAGTCGCCAGGAACACAATCTTTGTTGTAGATTCTTTAACGCACTTAGCAGTCCTTTTTCTGGATCTCTCAGATGCAGGTTTGTCAGGGTAAGTTGGTTATTGCAGTCTCACCTTAAATAAGGCTTCATGCTTTCTTCTCTGTGGGAGAACCCAGCTGTCTGCAGGCCAACTTACTTCTTTTGAATCAGGAACTCAGCTGCTCTGCCTCAGTCCTTAAAGCCAGGCACAGTTTCCCCTAGGCCACTGATCGGACAGATCAAACCCCTCCAGGCAAAAGCTGAGCCACAGGGTTTAGTCCTTGGCCTTTTGGTGTCTTGCTCAGGCTTTCTTTGCTCACCGGCTTCTTTTTGCTTCAGGGAGAGAGCTGGCCATCAATGGCCAGCCCTTTTTTCAGCAGGACTCTTGGAGCTCTCTGGCATCAGGGGCCTCTTCTACTTCTGGGCTCCATGCACTGTCCTTAAATAGGAGGAACTCTGTTTCAGCTTAATTTGGGCTCCGCCCACTTAGCAGCTGGAAACAATGTCAGGCCAGATACTTTGTTTCTTCAAGTCCATTAAGTCTTTCCTGTTTTCCTGACTTCAACCTTGTTTTTCAGTCTATTAAGTCTCCTGTTTGTTTCCTGTTTTTAGTCCACATGCTGATAATGCTCTTCATGCCTCGAATTAAGAGACAGTATCAGAAACCCCTCCCTATATATTTTCTAAATCTAATTTATCTAACCGCCTACATGGTGGACTTGTGATAGGTATCCTTGGTTGTCAATTTGGCTATATCAGGAATTAACTAAAACCTGAGAGACAGGGTGTGCCTGTGAAGGTTTTTTTTTTCTTAATTAAAACATTTGAAATGGGAAAACCCACTTTTAATCCAGATATTTTGAGGTGAGAAGATCACCTTTAATTGTTGTCCACACCTTCTGCTTGTAGCCTGTGTAAAAGACATGGAAGAAGGAAGCTTGCTGTCTTTGCCTGCTTGCTGTTGCTGACAAGTCTACTCCTTCACTGGCTTTAGCATCTACTTCTTTAGGATTCTGATGAATACTGAAGACTAGCTGATACATCCAGTATTATTGACTGAACAATTACTAGATTCTTGTAACTTCTATTACTAGATACTACATACTTACACACACACACACACACACACACACACACACACACACATGCATACATATATAAGTATGCTTACAAATTATATGTTCAAATATACACATGTAATGAATATGATATACAGTAGACATTACATATTATATGATATGAATGTAAAAGAATGACTATATTATATTGAACATATTATAATGAATAGTATGTATTCTTTTTATAAGTTATGTTCCTCTAAAGAACCCTGACTAATACAATACATATAAAGTGCCCTCCCTACATATGCATCTCTATTTTTATTATATATATCTTACAGTCTCATGTTCAAAGCCACATCACTAGACTGAGGTTGCAAAGCCTTATAAGTCAACCATCAAAGACACTGTAGTGGTTAGCATGGGGACGCATGTAGATTAGTCTACCAATGAGTTTTCGAGTTTTGGAATTTGAACCAAGCCAAGCATGCTTTTGTGATTTCTAGAAAGAAGATATCTAGATTATATTCATTATCTGGAGAGAATTCAAATTGCCAAGTGATTCTAAATAATGGAACAACTATATCTTATTTTTGGAAGGAATCAAATGAGACACATGTGAGCAGTTAGTGTAACATTCACTTTAAACCTTCTGTAAACAACTTCTATAATCTTCCCCAAACCTGTTTCTGCAGCCCTCATTAGAATTCTTCTACTGTCAGGCACTTGGTGTGATAGATACTAAGCATCTTGTAGGAGGCAAGCCCCACTACTGTGCAGCAAGCTGATGCAGCAGGGGGCATCAGCCTAAACTGTGCTGGGAAGCCTACAGCTACACCTCAGAGCAACAGGTCACAGCTGCTAATCCAAGGGTAGATAGGATGAGTTATTCCCACTATTAATCTGCCCACCTCACACACATGGCTGCATATATTTCCTATGAAAGTCTTTAATTTCTTCTGGTGAGATTGGAAAATCACAATGCCTGGCACATTCTGATGCTTAAACTCTATGATGTTGGCATGAGCATTGTGTGAACCAAAAGATGGTACTTGTGTGAAGAATTGTGTTCATATATCTACACAATAAACTTATTCAGTCCTTAGTTTTTAAGCATCTGCTACATGCCTCATTCTCACCCATTCTCATTCTCACAGAATCTTCTGATTGCTAAATTTTGATATGAGAGCTACAACTCATTGGTACTCTAATTAAAAGTCATTAGCTGTAAACTAGAATAAATTGCACATTAGATGTAAAGTAGAAAGAACCACACTGGAATTTCTCAGTGTGTTATTATTAAGTTAATATGAAAATTGAAGTATGGAGCTCATGTATGATGGTGCTGGGAATAAAATTGTGTCATATTACTATATTCTATTTTCATTCTGTTGCTATGATAAAAATACTGTGACAAAAAGCAATTTAGAGGAGAAAGGGTATATGTTAGTTTACAATTTTAGGCTCTATCTGTCACTACCTGGAAATCACAGTGGCAGTAGCTTGAAACAGCTGATCATATCAGGACAGTCAAGAGCTGAGAGAGAGTGAATGCTGAATGCCTGCTTGCTTGTTTGCTTCTGTACAGCTCAATTGCTCTACTTTTGAATAGTTCAGGAACTCCTGTCTAGGGAACAATGCAATCCACATTGGGCTGGATACTCCAACATCATATTAATTTAATGAATTTAGTTAAGGAACCCACTCCACAGACATAACCACAGGGCCAACCCAATGACCGTAACTCTTCATTGAGATTCTCTTCCCAGGTGATCCTAGGTTGTGTCAAATTAATAAAGCTAATAATCACATTATATACATTTTAAAAAGTGTTAGACCATCTCATTTTTATAAAATAAGTTCCCACTGTCGTACACAACTTAACTGGAAATAAAAGCCGTGATATGTTTCACTATATCTAGCACTGCTGCTCTCCCAGCTGTTGGTGTTCCCCCAAAATGGTGCTTGTTCTTCCTGCTGCTGTCTCCTGGTTTGCTGGACTGAGACTGATATTATCCCCAAAGAACCCAAAGACCCTAATCAGCAGGAAGTAGTTTAAAGAGAACTATGCCCTCTTTCACCTCTAACCTTCTTTGTCTCCTGCGTAGTGTTGGGGGGTTGGGAGGAGCAAGGGGTGGAAGGAAGGTAAAAATATTAAACATAGTAAAATAAATCAGAATGTATAATTTAGTTTAAAAAAATGATAAAAGCCGCTTGCTACAAGTGGTGCCCCAGACGTAAGGCAAGTCATAATGGGTAATTTCTTATCTAATGTTGTGGAGGAGACGGCAGGATTTGAAGGAGTGAACAATGTGTTTCAGGATGTCAGAAGAAGGCTTATGATGGCTGCTGGCACTGGGTTCTCTCCCGATATGTTCCCAGAGTGGATTTTTTGTATGTTGTTTTTGCTGCTATCTGATACTTCAAAAAAGATGGGGAGAATGCTTGAACATTTTGAAAAGTTGCAAATGGATAAGGAGGGGTATGAGAAAAGGATTTCAGAAATGATTATGCAACTACAGAGTTTGCGAATAGAAGTTAAAGGGCTTAAAAAAGAAAAAGAGCTGGAGAGAGGAGAACACACAGATTTAGATCTGGTAAAAGAGAACCAGCCTGTTCAGAGAGAAAGAGTTAATCTCAAGCTAATTTCACTCCCAGAGGAGCAGCCTGGGATTAAGAGGTTACCACCATTAGCTTTCCCAGTAACTGTCAAAAGCCTCAGATATCAAAGCACTCAGTGTTTTAATTGTGGTAAGTTTGGTCATTTACAAAGAAATTGTAAGGCTAACAGCCTCAGAGACCAAAATGTCCAGCATGGCAAGAAATACTTTTCAAGTCAGATGTCAAAGTTAACTCTGGTAAATACAGTAACAGCACACGAGGAATTTCTAGAGGCAGAAAGTCGAGATTTTCTGGAATTTGTAAACTTTTTGGGAGAGGTCAGCATTGGACAAATGAATATATATCCAAGAGGGACATACAAGTTAATCTTTTGCAATCAGGAAGAAACTTTGGGGTTATACTTCAAACACCCACAGCAAAATGTGCAAGGCATTTCAGACAAGAGCACCTGAGAGTTGTTACCAAGACAGAGCAGCCAAGAGTTACCAGGATATAAAAATAGACTACTGATACAAAAAGCATTTAAATTCATTGAAAATGTCTTTGTTACTCATTTAAAAATGCAATTTTTAGTTCCAGTCCATTTGAAAGCTACTATTGAAACTGTATAGGATTTAAGAACTTATAGTTTTGTTAGATATTAGTTTAGTTAATTGCAGAAATATGCTGTATGTAGTCTCTTGTAGATGTTTTTGAAATTGCACAGATAAAAAACAAGCACCGTTTGTCTATTTAGATAGACAGACAGATAAATAATGGTTTTCAAAAATCCCAGAGACATACAGAAAAGGGCACTTAAAATCTTTTAGTGAGAAAAGTTTTTTCTGACAGACATCTGCTCATGGTAGCACCTTCAGTCTATGGACAAAAGATGGTGGGCATGAGGGGGTGATGTGTGACTTACAGGTCCTGGATCAGTGCAGCGGCTGGTTGCAGTTCTTCCTGTTGCTGTCTCCTGGTTTGCTGGACTTCTATTGAGATTGGTATGGCTCTCAAAGAAAGCAATGATCCTAATGAGCAGGAATTAGCTCAAAGAGAACTACACTCCCTTCCACCTCTAACCTTCTTTCCTGCATAATGTTGGGGGTGGGGGTTGGAAGAGAGGTAGTGGAATCAGGTATAGTAAAATAAATTAGCATGTATAATCTAGTACAAAAATAAAAAAGCCTCTTGCTATATAGCACTGTATCTAGATTTTTAAAAATTCCAACAAAAATACTATAGCTCAAGTCCCAATTCTTGCATCAATGTAGTAGTTTGTATGAGAATGTTCCACTTAGGCTCAGATGCTTGAATTCTTAGTCTTCAGTTGACATTGCTGCAAGGATATATTTAGAAGGTATGGTATTGTTGGAAGAAGTGTAACTGGGGACAGGCTTTGAGGTTTCAAAACCAGGTACTATTCCCATTTTGCTGTTTGCTTTGAGCTTGTGGTTTAAGATGGGAGCCCTCAGATTTCTGTTGCCACCATCGTGCCTGCCACTTACTGCTCCATCCTCTTGCCATGGCAGACTCTTATCACTCCAAAACTATAAATACCTACAAGCTCTTTCTCTTATACTTTCCCCTAGTTATGGTATTACATGGCAATAGAGAAGTAATACAATCAGTCAACTATATGATATTGACAAAGATCTTCTAAGTCTACTTTCTAGCAAGATAATATGGTAATTTTTGTCTCATCTGGGCACTATGTTAGAAAATGGGGAGAAAGTTCAATCAGTAAAGTTCTCGAAACACAAGACTGAAGATCTGTGTTTGATCCCCAATCAGGAGTGATGGTGTACACATCTAATCACAGTGTTAGGGAGGTAGAGACAGGCAAAACTCCAAATCTTGATGTCCAGCTAGTCTAGCTGAATCAGTGAATCATTGGTTCCAGTGAGAGATCATTCCTCAAAAAACAAGATGAATGGCACTATAAGACCTATAGCCAATAATTACCTATATTGTCATATACATATGCATGTACATGCATATGGACCACACACACATGAACATACACCTTCTTATGCACAAGTGTACACACACACACACACACACACACACACACATATACACACAAATATATATAGAGAAGGTAATATATTATACTTCAATCAAGAGACAAACCCTGCGTTATTAAACAAATTTAATATTAGGGATAATTAACTTTAGTGGAGGATTGTGGATGACTGAGAATTAGCTGGGAAACTGTGAAAATAACTCTAAAGAATGCAGTAATAGCAGGTCACAAAGAATGCCAGGGCCTTAGGTCTGAGATAGAGTACCCAGGGAAAAGCCAGTGGAAATTGTAACAAGACTTTTTAATTATTCAATATACACATTCTGCTTTATTTTCTTGTACTTAGTAACTCTTTTCCTCCCTTCCACCCCTCGTTCCTCCCAGTCCCCCAATCTTAGGTGGGAGAGAAAGAAGGTGAGAGGGAGAAAGGATGTAGGTCTCTTTGTGCTACTTCCTGCTGATTAGGGTCCTTAGGTTCTTTGGGGGTAATACCAGTTTCATTAGAAGTACAACAAACCAACAAACCAGGAGACCAGCAAACCAGGAGACAGCAGCAAGAACAACAAGCAGCAGTTTGGGGGAGCACCAGCAACTGGAAGAGCAGCAAACACTTTCTACCTTGTAGCCCTTTCTCTTCTTTGTAGAGATTTCTCCTACTTTTTTTGCAGAACCCTTTCTCTTACTTCTTTGTAGAGCCCTTTCTCTTCTTTGTAAAGCCCATTCTCTTTTACTTCTTTGTGGAACTTACTTCTTTATGGAGTTCCTCTGTTTTCTCTTTGTAGCCCCCTTCTCCTAGGGGCTCTAGCTTCTTATTCCTCCTTTGTAGAGCCTCTTTTTCCTCAGGGCTCTGGCATTTTATTCCTCTCTCCCATGTCCTCAGAGTTAAACTTGCTCAGCTGGTTAAGCCACACCCCTGCTAGCTCAAAAAAACATTCTCACAATTGGTTTTAATAAACTCATACCACAATCCCCCCTTTAGTTCAAAACATGATGTGTGTGTGTATTTATACATATATTAAAGATATTTATCAGATCTAACAAAAATTTTATTGACAATGTCCAGTCTATTTGTATTTAGCAACCATTGAGAAAGTATCTATTATGTCTATCAACCTTAGAGTTCTGTACCTATATCATTTTCTATTTTTCTTTGCATTTATCAACCTATAATATCTTTTATACCTAAAACATTTTTCAAATCCTATATAATTAAGCTTAATTGTAAGATTATAATTATTTAGACTTGAATCCCATCAGAGATTTTAGAAAGAAATTAAATTATGACTTATGTATATAGGAAGTGTAGAGCAAGCAACTTCCAAAACTATAGTAATGACAGAGGTTGCTGTCTACCTGAACAGTCACCCATAGTTTCTCTGTGTCTTTGGGGCATCTAGTCTTCAGCCTACTGGCCCAGAATATCAGACAACCTTTTCTGTGAAGCAGAAATATTATAAGACTGGCCTACATTATCTCTGTGACGTTGGTCAGACAACTTTTTAGTGTCCTGCTTGTTCACAGATTGGACAGACAGGCTGCTATCAGCAGTTTTTTGTCCAGTGACTATTGACACATTTGTTTCTTTAATACCCATCATCATTTTATTCAGGGTGCTGCCAGGAGCAGATTCCTCTCTGTCAGAAAAACCTTTTTTAAAAATATCTTAAATGCAAACTTAGGGCTGAAATCAACAACTTAGAATCAAAAAGAACTATAC
>CAJQZJ010004748.1:4860605-4877836 GCA_907164525.1 Lophiomys imhausi | reverse complement strand
GTCAGGGGGTAGAGCATGGGAGGGTGGGGCTGGGAAGCGGGAAAAGAGGACAATATGATAAGGATGTAACCTGAAGCAACAAACAAATATATTTATTAACTAAAAAAAAAAAAAAAAAGGCAGGGGGCAGGGCTGAAACACTGTGAATGGAATAGAGGATACAGCTGTTCGGCCTGGTTTTGCAGACCTCCAGGTGTCGAGAAGACGTGGAGGTAAGGTAAAATACAAGATAATTGTGGTGTTGGCCCATGCCTTTGACTTCAGCGGAGACGGGGTGGGGGGGGGGAGCACCGTAGAGTTGGTGGTCTTATGTATTCTGAAGTCATACGGAGCGGGGTGGTGAGGGTGCATACTCTTGGTCCCATCATTCAAGACGAGTACATCCTTGGTCCCAGCTCCCAGCACACTGGAGACAGAAACGGGCAGATCCCAGAGCTCAGGGTAGGCCTGATGCAGGGCAAACTCTAAATAGAGAAAGACTTCGATCCAGGAGTGGTGGAACACATCTTTGATCCCTTCAGATGGGAAACACGGGTCTCTGATCCCAATAATTAGAGTTCAGAGACACACACATGGGATTTGGAGGGACCTAGGTTTGGAGGCTACTTACAAAAGGCCTTCTCGATGCAGGCAGATTGTCCTTTGGGATCTCAAAATATATACACTGGAGCTGGTTTAGCTCCAAGGTGACAGAATGATTTCTTCTTTAACCAGGATTGAAAGATAACACTTCGTATGTTGTTGGAAGGCCAAATTTGCTTCAGGAGAAGTACTACCTAGCCCCTCCGCTCCCCCCCAAAAAAGATGGCAATTGTCCCAGGGTTGGGATTGGGGCAGGGCTCTGTTCTTATCTTTCCAGGAGAATATAAGCGTCCATTAGGGGAGCCCGGGAACGGCTGGACAGCGGAAACCTCAGCAGAGTGCAGAATCAGGCACCAAGGAGGATGAGTGACCCAGTTGATTCTGCCTGGCAGACTTCCTCAATAGCTGTCTCCATCGGGGGCCTGCAACCACCATGGCAATCCAGTGTCGCTGGGACCATTCAGCTCTACACAATGCCCCGGCCGGAACCTCAGTGAAGCCTGCAAGATCAGCTTCTGCCTACAAACCCTTTAGGTCATCTAAACAGCTGAGAACAGAAGGACTGAACATAAAAGGATTGTACTAACATTTTTAACCATTTTTTCCATTTGAGTTCGGGCCCCAAACAGGTCTACTACGACCCAAATCAGCAGGAAGTCACTTTAAGAGAGCGATGTCCCATGCCCAGAGTGTGGGGAAGGTGTTTCTCTGCCCTTCTTTTGGTTATTTGAAGGATAACTGAAAACTCCGATATTTAAGGGAAGAGATTACAAGCTGATAAATGGTCCTGTTTAATGGGTTTTGGAAGTTAGCCCCAGGGACTTCCTACTTTTCCTTTTCTGTATCCTTCTTCCTCTCCTATGTAGGAGTGCATAGGCTTGAGAGAAATGAGATATAGACATAGCACAGGAAGGTCCAAGAAGAAGGGGCAGATTATTGAATATGCCCTTATACCTTTGTATATTGATACAAAATTAGTAATTTTTTAGGCTAAAGTGGTATTGACCATTGTTTATTGTGCAAAAATAAGATTGTATTGGATTACATCGGTATTGATCTTTGTATATTGATACAAAATTAAGATTACAGTTGGCCACAATGGTATTGACCCTTGTATATGGACGTAATATTAAGATTGTATTGGGCTACATAGGCATTGATCTTTGTATATTGATACATAATTAAGAGTATATTTAACCACAATTGAATAGATCTTTGTATATTGATACAAAATTAAAGGTAACGCTTCCTAATGGTATCATACCTAGAGATACTTAAAAATAAAATATGAAGCTCTGACCTCTTGATACCAACCGTCTAAAACGGTCTAGGATAATTAAGTAAAACAAACTCCTAGTCATGCAAACATGTCACTTTGTTAGCTATTATGACAGTCTATCACAGATATTCTCTAAACTACCCAGTAATCAAGTTGCTAAGAGACAAGCAACATTTGCTTATCTAAATACAAGAGATGGATAGGACATCTTCAAAAACCCCAAGAGATCTGCAGAATATGGCATTCAAAGATGTTATCTTAAATTAAGATTTTCTTTTTTTTGATATCGAGACATATCAGCGCCTGACAGCACCCCCCTATTCTACTCCAAGTAGAAGATAAGCATCGAAGAACCTCCACTGTAAGATGGTTGAATTAGTGGCAAGCCTATCTCTTGGCATGAAAAAACCCCTTGCACCAACTGCAGACAGACTGCTGTCCAAAAAGGACAAAACTTGGTAGCAGGGAAGTCGACAGCCTAACTCTGCCAAGACAGGGTAGGTAAGTTCTTCATAATCCCTGCTCTACAACAAATGTCTGTCAGAGAAACAGGACCCAAAGGCTGAAGACTGATGCAGGAATGTATGGAGAGAAAATGGGAACTGTCCAGGCAGTCACTGGTATGTCATTTCTTAGTTTTGGAAGCAGCAGGCCCTGTACTTCCTATATAAGCAGATATATTTATCCCTCTCAGGTCTCTGAGGTGGTTGAAGAATAGACAGCTAGAGTCTCATAGTTAAATTTTGAGTTGTTTAGGAATCAAGAGCGTGTTATAGATCTAAGAAGATACTCTTAAAAGTGTGTTGCAAGTTAGTATGAATGTTGAGTCACATATAGACCTTTAAACTCATGGAGATGGTTAGATAGTAGAATGTTAAAGTCAGGGGCCAAATATGTATAAACTAGACATTGGGAATGTATACTGGGCCATTTAACTCTCATAAATGTGGCATATTTATATCTGTTGTTTTATATAATACTTACTGTTATAAGAGAAGGAACCATCTGTTGGACTGAAAGGGGAAACTTCTGGGGGGAAGAGGGTGGAAGGGCGGGATAGGAAGGGGGAATAGGGAGGGGTTTGTGACTGAGATGTAACTTGAAGAAAAAAAAATAAAGTATTTTAAAAAAAATATCTTAAATGCCATTTTCTGTAGGTCTCTGAAGTTTTTGAAAACCATTTATTATCCCTATGTCTGTCTATCTAAATATACAAACATTGATTCTTTTTTTAAATTATGTACTATCTGTTTAACTTATTTCTGCAATTAATTAAACTAATACCTAATAAAAGTATAAGTTCTTACATCCTACACAATTTTTAATAGTTGCTTTCAAATGGTCTGGAACTAAAAATGTATTTTTAAATGAGCAACAAAGACATTTTCAATGAATTAAATGCTTTTTGTATCAGTAGTTTATTTTTACAACCTGGTAAACTCTCTGTTGTTCTATCTTGATAACAACTCTCAGCTGCTCTTGTCTGAAATGACTCACACATTTTGTGGGGCCTTGAGGTAAGACCCCAAAGTTTCTTCCTTACAGTAAAAGATTACCTTGTATGTCCCTCTTGGACATATATTTATTTGTCCAATGCTGACCTTTCCCAAAAAGTTTACAAATTCTGGAAAATCTCGACTTTCTGTCACCAGAAACCATTTGTGTGCTGTTACTGCATTTCCCAGAGTTCCGTTTTGACATCTGGCTATTCTCATACAGGAGAAAAAAACAGCAACATACAAAAACAATACATTCTCAGCACAAAGCTAGAGAGAACATAATGGCAGGAGCCATCATAAGCCTTTTGGTGATGTCCTGAAATACACTGTTCAGTCCTTCAAATCCTGCCCTCTCAACCACAGCATTAGATACAAAATTATCCATTATGCCCCATGTTGGGCACCACCTATAGCAAGGTGGTTTTTACTAATTTGTATTATATTATATTATACATTCTAATTTATTTTACTATCCTTAATATCTTATGCCTCCTGTTCACCCCTTGTTCCCTTCAAGCTCCCCAACACTAAGTGGGAGAGAAAGAGGGTTAGAGGGAGAAGGGACATAGGTCTTTGGAGCTACTTCCTGCTGATTAGGGTCGTTGGATTTTTTGGGGGTAATACCAGTTTCATTAGAAGTCCAGCAAACCAGCTAGCCAGGAGACCAGCAAACAAGGAGACAGCAGTAGGAAGAACAAGCAGCAGTTTGGGGGAGCACCAGTAACTGAGAGAGCAGCAACCTCTTTCTACCTTGTAGTCCCTTTCTCTTCTTTGTAGAGAGAGTGTTCTACTTCTTTGTAGAGTCTCATTATTCTTACTTCTCTATAAAGCCCATTCTCTTTTACTTCTTTGTAGTCTCTTTCTCCTTGGGGATCTGGCTTTTTCCCTCCTTTGTAGAGCCCCTTCTTCTCAGGGCTCTGGCTTTTTATTCCTCTCCTTTGTAGACCCCCTTTTCCTTGGACTCTGACTTTTTATTCCTCCTTTGTAGAGCCCCCTTCTCCTCGGGCCGCTGGCATTTTACTTATTTCCTTTGTAGAGCCCCCTTTTCCTCAGGGCTCTGGCTTTTTTTCCTTTGTAGAGCCCCCTTCTCCCTGGGGCTGTGGCTTTCCCCCCCTCCTTTGTAGAGCCTCCTTGTCCTTGAGGCTCTGGCTTTCTCTTCCTCTCCCAAGTCCTCAGAGTTAAACCTGCTCAGCTGGTTAAGCTACACCCCTGCTAGCTCATGAGACCATTAAGACTTTATACCTGTGTCTTAATTAGCCCAACTGGGATTAAACAAAAACATTTTCACAATTGGTTTTAATAAACTCCTACCACAGGAAATAGCTTGCTGCAAAATGATCTGGGAAGGTGCAAGAGGGAACCATGCCCAGGGAGGTGATTTTCAAGTAGGAATTTGGCAATGAGTCTTTCAGATGGGGTGCCTGGAAACAACTTGGCCATCAGAACTACTAGCTGAGGCATGCACAAGGCAGGGAGAGAATATCTTTGTTGCTAGTTCTTGGCTTGAGAAGCACAACAGACCTAAGGGAAGAAACATCCTTCTGCACCAGTGCCCTTGCAACATCTTTTGTTGTCAAAGCTTAACATTGTGAACTCTGTAAAGGAAAAATATTGAAAGGATTCAGTCCTTTCTTTGTGGAACAGGGATTTGGGTGTGAGAGGCAATAATCAGATAAATAAACACGCAAGTATCACATGAGAGTCCATGACAAACATGTTTAGTAAGCCGAAATATAATATGTATCCCAGTGTGTGGATTATGGCAAATGACATACACATGTTATGTAGTTCTTATATGTTCTATATATTCTAGTTTTACTATTGAATGATGCTAGGGTATTAATTAATGATTCTGTTTCTATAAGCCATTAAAATAATGGTAAAACATTTTTTTACTTGAAATACAGTACAGAAAATTCCAAGCCTAGAAATTCTAAAGTTCATACAGAATGTATTTCCTAATTAATGAAAGCACTTTTCTCTCGAAGCTTCATTCTCATCTTTTTATACCAAATGGGCATATGTTGTCATCTCATTAATCCTCAGTGCTCTTGGGAAGCAGAGTATAGAATTATCCATTCTATTGATATGGCCTTTACTTCTAATAATTGGTTTCATGTCTTGTTATTAAAGCTTACTTCCCTACCCTTTTTGTTTCTTTTGCTATCAACTGACTCTCTGTTTTGATCCAGAATCATAACATTTTGTTAATTTGGTGGATAGCTTTTTTAAAAATGTCATTTCCCATGTGTTTCCACTTCTGGAACACTGATTTAAAGGTCAGATATTAGGGCTTTGTATTTGATTTGTATATAACATCTCCACCTATGCTCCTTATTGCTCTCCAAAGCAATCTGCATTACTGTAATTATTGACTCCCACCTACTGTTTGTTTAATGTTTCTCTTCAGAATTAGTCTTTTATGTAAGATCTTTTGTCTTGACCTCTCATTAAATGAGATTTACAGCCTCCTACATGTTTTCTTTCCAATGATTTCCTTTAAATTTTACCTGCTTTCTCAAGTTCCTTGTAAGAAGAATGTAGTACTTGTTTTAGAACCAATATGTCAATAGCCTATTATTTTTATTTTAAGAATTTATTTTCTTGTGGTTGCGTAATGCATAGCTTAGGGACTCATCTCTATTGTTTTGTTGAAGTATGATGGCCACCTTCAATCTTCACATCTCTTCTCTTTAGTAGCTCTACTCAACTTTTTTTCAACAGTGTTTTTATCGATTCTTTGGGAATTTCACATCATGCACTGAGATCATACTCTTTTCCCAGTCCTTCCATGTCTGTCCCACAAACCTTGTCACCTCTCCACCCCCCCAAAAAAAAATTAAAATGAAAAAGAAAATAAAAGTCCAATTTGTATCTGTATAATCACAGGAGCATGCTTAAGCTCTCGGTGGCCTGTCCCTTAAATAGAACGGACTCATTCCCTTCTCAAACCCGTCCCTGTCAGAAGACATCTGTTGTGAAGATCTACGCTTCAGCATCCTTATAACACTTTTTAAGAGTTCTCTTTGATGGCTTCCTGTCTAGGCTGCTACTTTAGGAGGGAGTGTCACAGAAGCCTTCCATGTCCCTCTTTCTCAGCTGTCATTGATATCACTGTAGAAGTCACCTCCTTGCTTTTTTCTGTCAGTGGAAGCAAGGATCATGGGCTTCCATATGGTTTGTGGTGACAGCATAGACCACGAACACGACCCTAGCTGCAGTAGGACCCTAGACTCAGACAAGGCCCTGAGAGGCAGCCTGGACCATGGACATCAGCATGGCCTCAGGTAGCAGCCCAGGTTACATAAATATGGCCCCCAGTAGCAGGATGGCCCACAAACATCAAAATGGCTTTAGGTTGTAGCACAGACCACAGACATCTTAATTGGCTTGGTGTAAACATAGGCCACAGACATCAACACAGATTCCAGCTATATGGCCTTCCATGGTAGCATGAATCTGAGCATTACCATGACCTCAGGTGGCAGCACAGGCCACTCAGATAAGCCTGATCCTTACCATCGAGGGGTCTCTAGTTCTGCCTCTCTCCACAGCACACACACAGATCAATTTTTTCCTGTCTTAGCCATCTCTACATCACATATTTGTTCATTGTGATTGGGGCAACTTAGCTGGCTTTGGTAACTTTCCCTTTCATTTTTACATGAATAAAACCTCTCTCTGCTACCTTCCCCTTTTCTCTCTTCTCCTCCCCTCCTCCCTCTCTCTCTTTGTGTGCCTGTATTATGGATTTCTAGAATATCAATGAAAATCTTTAAACTGACTTTAAAATATAAAGTTATTAATTTAAGGGAGATGAGAGGTGAACTAAATTTACCTTTTCTTAAAATAAACTGTTTCATTGTTTTGATGGTTTGAATGAGAATGGCCTCCATAGGTTCATATGTTTGAATGTTTGATCCTCAATTAGTGGAACTATTTGGGAAAGATTAGGAGCTGTGGCTTTTTGGAGTAGGTGTGGTCTTATTGAAGGAGCTATGTTACTATGGGTGGGCCTTTATGATGCCCATGCCAGGCCCAGTCTCTCTCTCTCTCTCTCTCTCTCTCTCTCTCTCTCTCTTTCTCTCTCTCTCTCTGTCCTCTCTGCATGTGAATAAGGATGTATAGGTCTGAGCTACTGCTCCAGCACTAGCACCATGCCAACTGTTTTTTGCCATGATGGTCATGGACTAACTTTCTAAAACTGTAAGCAAGCCTCCAATTAAATACCTTCTTTTATAAGAGTTGTCTGGACGTTTTGGTGTCTCTTCACAGCAATAGAACAGTTACTAAGACAATTGCATTCATGTATAGTGTGAAAAATCTATTAAAATAATTTTTGAGGAATGGTGAGTTTGAGAAAGAATTTTAAATTTCATATTTTCCTTTCTCATGGCCCTTATGTATAGTTTAAAAATAGTCTGAGGGGAATAGAGCAATTGACAGTAAGTTGGAACCATTTCTAGGCCTGGATACAGGAATTCACTGCATTATTATAATTTCCCAGTCACTAGCCTTTAGGCAACTAATATTACCCACTCCTCTGATATGAAAGGACTCATCTCCATTTCAAATAGTTCTAGAACAAGGTACATCTGTGGTTTTGCTATCTTAAAATTTATCCTATCTCCTTGCGCTCGACATTTTTCCTCCCTGACAAACTTCTCCAGACCCCATGGTTTAAGCTCAAATCACCCTCTTTCCTTGAAACCTTCTCTTTCCCTCCTGGCTTGCTCCTAAGCTCTGACTTGGCTTCCTGGTCTCACTGTTGGCATGAATCATTCTGCAGATGACATTTTTTGCCTTTTACTCTTATACTATTGGGGTTATTTCAAGTGGTAACTGAAATATATGCTTGAATGGACCAAAGGAAGACTTGTGTATATAGCACTTATTATGGCTTAGGGTGATTTGATGATGGCTTCTTATGAGAGCTCTTAGTCTTAATGGCTCCTCTAATA
The DNA here is from genome assembly GCA_907164525.1 of Lophiomys imhausi. Classification (NCBI taxonomy): domain Eukaryota; kingdom Metazoa; phylum Chordata; class Mammalia; order Rodentia; family Muridae; genus Lophiomys; species Lophiomys imhausi. Next base: position 4,869,515 of record CAJQZJ010004748.1, on the reverse strand, counting down.
TGAGAACCTTTCCTTCAAAAACTTAGGACCCAGGAATGTTTGTGCACTTACTAGACTGGAATTAATTGACTTGCATTTTTGTTAGTGGTGGTGGTATGATTTTTGTTTTTGTTTTTGCTTTTTTGTTGTTGTTGTTCTTTGCTTTTTGTTTCGTTTTGGGTTTTTTTTGTAACTTTTTCTATTTTGAGTTAAAACTTTTTTTTTTAATTTGTACATAGCACCTGCTATGTGCCAGGTGTTGTTTTGGTTTGGGGGGAAGAAAATACCAAGTTGAAAAAGGCATTCCTGTGAAACTCTGTCTAGGAGGGAGGCAGATATGCAAATAAGTATTTTAAATAGCTAAGTGTAGTCTAGACTTAGTGCTCTGAGGGGAGGTGGGGTTGCATGACAATTCAGAAGAAGCTTGGCCAAAGACCTTCTATTTTTGTTGAATCCTAACACAAGGGTTAAAAAATGAATTTTAGGTGGAGATTAAACCGTGTGTGAGGTACAAGCTACCTGAATTGCTGCATAAGACTGATTCCTAAACTCCTAGAGCTTTTAGATTTTATGGAAGAGAAACATAAACACCATATCTGCTTCCATAAACTGGGAAGCCCCAGGTATTCTCCTTACAACTACCTTGACCCTAAATATACACACTAGCAAGAAGAATCTTTCAGGGACTGGACTTGATCTTTATGCTTACAACAACTAAAGGTTTTTTTTTTTTCTTCAGGAAAATACAATAAATATTTCTTTTTCAACACAGTATAAAGATGAACACTAGTAAGTAAAGTAGATTTTAATGTCAAAATATTTTTGAAGACTTAAGAGCCAATTGATGTTTAAAGTTTTCAATCTTGAGTAAAATTGGACCGTGTTTTATTGTTCCTTGATAAACATAATTTCAATACTGGGTTTTAGTAAATTAAGCGAATGCAAGTGGGAAGTGGAGGCATTCCACCCCAAAATGACTTTCCATATACGCTCACTTGCTGTAGTGTTTGTAAACATGGCTCTACACAAAAACGCTTGATCAGACAGGAAATGAATTTGAAGCAAAGTGGATGCACTCATTGTGGTCCAAATTAAGCTTTGTTCGAAGGTTACTATAGCAACCTTATCTGTGCCAGATGTCCTGCTCCGAAAATAATTGGAAACACTTTTTTCTTATTTAGGTAGATAAATGAAAGCAACATTCATCCTCTTTTTTTCTTTTCTTTTTTACATTTTTAATTTTTGAATCATTCAACACAAAACAAATTAGTTGAAAAAAGAATCATCAGGAAACATCATGAGTGGACACAAGTGTTAATATGTAATTATGACAAAAAGATCAGAAGAGAAGGAATAAAATCAGATGAGTTATTCAGACATGATATGACACCATGGAGAGTTAAATAAAAAGTTTAAACAAAGACATTTTTCTTCTTTCTTGTGTAACAAGGAGCAGAAAGCCATGAATTATTCTTTGAGCTTTGTACAGGTTTTAGCTAGTGTTTAGTAACTGTGACAAAATATCTAACAAGGCAACTTAAGGGAGAAAAGATTTATTTTAACTCATGGTTTCAAGCGTTTTAGTTGAGGATTGGCTATTGCCATTGCTTTTAATATTATGGAAAGGCAACATCCATCACAGACATATCACCTGGGAAGAGCACAGCAGGGGACAGCTTATGGCAGTCAAGAAGCGAATGAGACTAAAAGAAAGAAAGGAAACAGAGACAAGAGATTCCCTTCAGTGACATGACCCCAGTGACTTACTTTCTTCACTCAAGAGTCCACCTTCGAGTTTCTGCATTGCTCAATAACAACATGAAGTTATCACTCCATCTCCAAGTCTGATTAGATCAGAGACCACAGGAGCCAATCAATTGCCCCAAACCCCACCTCTGGATAACAGTAGAGAGAGAGAGTCTTAAGAACACAACCTTTAGGGAATACTTCCCATTCAAAGTATACATGAATTGCCTACTTACTGTGTCATGAAGAAATGCTTAGGGGAGCAGAGGAATAGCTGAGATTGTCATATTGTTGGTAGTATTGAAAGTAGATTTGAAGAACATGAACCATGCAGTATAGTACAGAAAGAAATGAAAGGAAAAAGTGTGGGGGAGCAAATGGCTCGAAGGGAGGTTTGTGGAGATCAGACAATACTCTGCTTTAGGTCACACTATAGTGTCTGAAACAGTGACCTCAGGCTCTGCCATTTCCCCAATAGCTCCATTTTTACAAAACAATGGTTTACTCCATTTTGAGTGCTGGGTCACATTGACTCTGTAGACAGTTTGTGCTACAGAACAACTCGTATCTGTACAATACAAATCATAGCGCATAGACAATTTATTCATACAAGTAAAATAATACCTTAACCTATGACCTACCAGGTTAAATCGAGAATACACAGGTACATGGGTGCAATTAAAACTATACCAGACAAACCAGGCCCATAAACTTACAGAGGGCACCAGAACAGTGAGTGATGACATACTGTCATCTGATTCCTCTAAAAGAAATGATAACCTCACATGGAACACGACAAGCTTGTCATCAGACCATCTGGTACACGTTTCACCTCATTTCCTTGCCTGGCCCACTTTGCTTTCTCTTGAAACGGCTGTGTGTATTCCAAGCAACTCTCTGAATAGATTTTTATTTCCTTTTGGGGGTCATGGAGCACTCTCGCTGGCTACTGCATAGACCAGACTAGCCTCAAAATTATGGCAGTCCTCCAGCCCCAGCCCTCCTGAGTGTTGGCATTATAGAGAGGATGAACCACACACTGATATTATCTTTCTAATTACCCACAGAGATTTTTTTTTTCAGTCTGTAACCAGCTCCCCAATACTACCTTTAGTAAGGCTTTGTAAACTCTGCAGTGTCTTTAGCATTTTTTGTAGCTTTTCTGTAGCCTCTGTCCTTTCATAAGGATATATTACTACACAACATATAAAGTGTGATGTAACAGTTAATATCAGTCATTAACTTCAAAAGTCAGTTTCTTGAGAAGAATGAAAATTGAACATTAGAAGAGTGTGGGTTCCTGAACCCCAAATTACTTGGGTCTTTGAGAGTTTTCCGTCAGGATTTCATTCTAGGCAGAATATTGCAGGTTCCTAAGTGAAAGAGAATCCTGACTCCAGAGACTATTATGTGGTTGAGGGGATGAGGGGACAGAGAGAAGAGTGATATCTAAGAAACTTTTGCTTGTGTGACAGACATCCCATGAAGAGAGCCTTCAGCTGGAGAAGGGATTATTTCCTGTCACCCTCCATCTGCTTCAGGATGCTAGGGTTCACACACCGTGTGCCAACCGTTAGGCTTCTTCCTGGGAAAAAAAGCCATTTTAACTTTGAGAGAAATTTGAGAGCCGTGTTTTAGGATAGTATTTACCTCAGAGTTATGAGACAGAAGGTCACACAGAGCACTTGGCTAAAAATTTGGAACTGACTATTAGATATTTCAAGACTGTTAGCTATTCAGTGTTTCCTAATAATGGAGACCTTTTCAAAGTTACATTTAAAAATGATAACTTGAAAAGGATGTTGTATTGTGTGAGTATGTGGTGAAGGTGGCTTTGGATGTTGAAAAATATACTGTTGCCATTTGGACAAAACTGATGGCTACTGATAGTCTAGGTAGTCTTAGAAACCCAATGAACTCTCTCTCTTAGCCTCAGAGGAAATAGTAATAACTGACTGACCAAGAAAGATAAATTGGATTGCACAGGAAAATATATTCAGTTTATAATATTGTTGGATAATTGATCAAATGAGGAGGAAACTTCACAAAACCTGTACCTTTGTCATTAATTTATTACATTTCTCTAATAAGAACCTGTTCTCACCCAGGTGAGGATTTCAGATTTCCTCTTCTGAGGGAAAAAAGGTGAAAAACTTAATATCCACTCCAAACCTGTGATGTTTTAATTATTAGGGAACTGATTACTTTAGCCTTTGATTAGTTCGAACTTGTAATTTCTCACCTAGACTGGACTCATAGGTCAACTAGGCTGTACTTAAAAGAAGATGTGTCTGTATATTATTCTATACTGATTAATATTTATCCAACATTGTAAGACTTACCAGAATAATTGTGACTCCTTCCCACCCGAGGAACTCCCATGTTTGATTTTGAGTATTACTATGTCCAATGTAGAAGGCTTTCCCTAGTGCATTCGTGTTAACTGAGCACTGGTTGAGCCACTCACATCCTGCAAGGCTACCTCTTTCACGGGAATCAAAATGTGTAGAAAAGCCTGAGCTGGTGGAGTCAGGGGATGAGACAGGGGCTCATGCTCTGGAACCCCACCTTTCTGGCTGAGTGACCTTGGGCAAATAGGCCCTGCAGACTCCAAAGCTCTTCCATCTGCAATGATGCACTGCTGTTAAGGCTTAGCAGAGTGCCTTCTAAAATGGTCCTGCCACGTAATAGTCACTTCATATTTGTTCCCTCCTTTTGTTCCAGTCCTTAAGTCTCTCCAGAGGGAGAGCCCAGCTGCTAAGGTATCAGAAACATTTTGATGACTACAAGTGAGCCATGGCACGGGGGCAGCTAGGGCTGAGAGTTGGAGGAACACACAGTGAAGCTTCTCAGCGTGTCAGCAATGACATCAGCATCGACGCCACACATTATCTGCTCACTTAACACACAGATGAAAAGCAATCTAAAAATAAAGGAGTATTTCTTCAGCCCAATACTATGTTGGCACTTTTATTTGCTCATTATTTCCTAAATCAACCCTGTGAAGGCAAATGAGTAACCCTTTCTTAAGGGGAAACTGGCATTCAGAAAGCTGAGGTAACTTGCCTGAGGCAACAGGCAGTATACATCAGAGAGGAGTAGCATAGAGGTGTTTGATGAGACTATATGAGACCAGGGACTGGCACATCTCATGCCAGCAGGTTGTCTGTTATCCCTGCCAAAGAATGCTAAACAGCAAACTCTCAGGAATTATCTTCAGCCTGTCATACAGAGACCAGAAGGGATGTTGGCATTATCATAAAACAAGAAATGACATTGATTATAAAGTCCAGGTTCTGGACTCTTGTGTCTATGTATCATTAAACATCTTGAACTTTTTTCTTATCCAAAATGGAGATAATAATGGTAGTTCCCCCATGAAGGTGTTTAATGGTTATTGAAAGAAAGCTTGGAAACACCACAATTCCTGGTACATAATTATAAATGTACTATTTGTTGTAATAAGATACTGCAGTCTCAGAGTGTTTCCAAAAGTCTAAATTAATGAGTTCTTGTGTCTTAATCCCTGGAGATCTTGTTAAAAATCAAGATGCCCAGGCTTAGCTTCACACCTAATGAATCAGAATATCTGGGTAGTAGGGATAACAATTAACTCTTGAACAAATGGCTTAAGCATAGTTCACATCAGCAACCAATACTAGCCACTATCCCTGTACTCCTCACCTGATAACCATACTCACAATTTATTTCTGTGGGTTTGCACCTCCCACTGCTACTATTTTTGCTTTCAGCAGAGTATCTGATCTATCAGCTGGGTCTCATTGGTATTTCCTTGACAACAGAGATTGGGATCTTAATTTTCCCTTAGTGAAACTGATGTGATAAAAGCAGGCTTCTTTTAGAATGTCACAACAAAGGAGACATGCTCCCCTGTAGATGGTGAACCTGAAAGGACATAGTCCTGGGGCTGCTGACAATCATCCTGTGACCATGTGGTAGGGAAAAGATGGAAACACATAGATCTTAGGCTGATGGTGTCATTATAACCCATTTTTTAGCTATAGCTAAAGTTAAACTGATTCTTGCAATGTTTATTGAGCCAACACATTTCATTTTGGTTACTAATTATTTGGTTATATTAGAATATTTTTTTTAACTATGTGCCGCAAAATGCTCTAACCAGTCAGAAATTATATGTAATGATCTTGTCAAAGGCATACAAGCTAGATCTTCACTCTGTACATCTGCCAGCCTTAACACAGCAGGGTATACCTCATTGATCACCTTCAGGATCCCTCCTACCAAGTAGCCTTCTATATTTCTATCCTCTAAGTTGATATGTGCATCGTAACCTCCTAAGACCCAAGAAAAACCTACCTACCTTTTTGCTTTGACTAAAAGTTGATTCTGTTACTTGGAAGTTGCAAATTCAAATCTCTAAAGGTTCTAGGCAGGGAGCATAAATAAATAAAAGAGCCTGGGAGCTAGGCGTAGGCCATGTGTTCCTAAATCCAAGAAAAACATCAAGTAGCTATGAAATTAAACAACCAGTCTTGCTGTTAATAAGACAATAGGGGATATAGGAAATAGAGTTAAAGTATTTACTTGCTTTAAAGGGAGTACAGAATAGGAAGCTCTAGCCAAACGTCACTGTGTGAGAATTCAATCTCAGTATTACTAGTTATGCATCTTGAATTTTATGTACAGCTTCTAAATAATAGTAAGTAACTCAAAATTTAAGAATATGCAACATGAGCTGATAGAGTAAGATCTACATTATGCACAGCAAGCATCCTGTGTTATCTTCTGTGCTTATTCTAGGAGGTAACAGAGTGAAGAGCAATTAGTGAGCAGAGGGAGACATTTATACCTGGATCATCCTGGGTCCAGCTTCAGATATAGCAGAGAAGAAAGAGAAAGAGTCCACAGTGAACAAGCTAAATCAAAACCGAATGTGTCTACTCTGTCTATCTTGTAATTGGCCCTGAGCATTTAGATTATTGTGGTTTCAACTCTCCTGAGCTCATCCTCCCCTCAGGAGGATGAAAGACTTCATCATCATCTGTAAATGATGTCTTGAAACCAACCTTATCTAGTTCCTTGTTTCTTTACTTTGCTTTTGCTGAGCTTGTAGGAACTCTGTTTCTATATAGGAGATGTGATTGGCTAGAAATCTGACCCCAGTAAAGTACTAAATTAACCCAACAACCTGAGGAAGAGTGGTTACTCAATCAACTATTCCATGAACATAGACTTTAAATGATGGTAATCCCTCCTGATTCATTACATACACATTCTGTTCTTGTTCTTAGATACCCAGATGGATATGTAGGGCGCAGAGGTCCATTGACAAATTTTTCAAAAGGCATTATCTTTACCATTTATTCCTATAAGAGTAAAAAGGCAGCATGTGATTTCTTCTTGGCATTTGTACATAGGTACTAAAATACACATCCAAAATGGAGAAAAGGTTGGGAAAAACTTTTAAAAGTTATCCAGAAGCAACTTACATGGGAAGTAAGATGGTGGTCACTGTTTTTTCTCTTGCAAATGATGACATGCAGAAACATTTCTTATGTTTGCCCAGCCTCTGTCAGTCCACCTCCCATATTAGCTACTAGTCTTTCCCACATGCAATAAAGGATTCAGAATTATAATCAGTTGTTCTAATTCCTGGTCTAGTGTTCTATTTCCTTCTGTCTCAGGGAAATCAGATTTGAGAAACCCATGAAAAGCTGTTACATAGATCATCAGAGACAGTTCTTGCCCCAGGAGTTAATATATGTTGTTATCTTGACTGCATTAAGGAGAAGACAGGATGGAGGTGGGTTAGATACTAGAAAGAGAAAAGAAGGTGAAGCTCGAAACAACACAAAGGTTTCATTTGTTGGCCAAACCTGTGAGAGCAGTAGCTTTGTTCACCAACCCGTGGCTCTTCTCTCACTTCTAGTACGTGAATGTCTTCATTTTACAATGTCTTTCAGTTTGGCAGAATCACTGAACTGGTTCTGAGTTGAGGAATTAGGCATGAGGTTTTGTGTGTGTGTGTTTGTGAAATAAAGCGTTTATTTCTTCAGTTGAAAATAAAAAGACCACATATCATCCTATATAACATAAGTTTCATTAAAGCTGCTATCAACTGGGAGCCCTTTATTAGGGTTGAACGGGGACTATATAGATTCTGGGGAGTGGGTGGGGTATCCAGAGTAGGTGTACAACATTAGCTGGTGCTGAAGTGCTAGGAATGCTTCATTTACATGAAGAGGAATTCCAGGGATTCCAGGTACTTGCCTGGCAGGTTCTTATCAGAAGAGAGGAGGGAGTTGAACCTGTAATTTGGCCACAGACTATGTGAGTGCCCTCAGAGATGGGGGAGGTGGGGTCCTCGTCCTCATACTTAGAGACACTCTCCATATAAGATCAGGAAGAGAAGAAGGAGCCTCACTGTGAAAGACAGTCCTCCATTTTGCTCAGAGCTTGGAGAGTTATCAGTATATAGTGGCCTGTGACCTTAACAGAAAGGTTAACCAACAGAGAAGTGATAAAATTACCTCACCTTTGTAGATAGGGCAAATACTTGAATCACCCTCATCTTTTCCTTCTGCCTTCCTGTAAGCCTTGTTCTTCACATAAAAATGCACCCATTCTGTCAATTTTCAGTTCCATATTCACACATATGCCAAGTTTATGAAACAAAAATAACTGGGAAAATATGTTAAGTATAGAGTTTAGACTTGCGCATAATTTAAAAATTTTAGAAATTATATATTCAAATGCATTCATAAAGGGAGACATTAACATGAAAAGCAGATGAGGAGTCTGATTTCAATTCTAGTTGATTTTGAATTCTCATTCTTACCAGGCTTTACCAACCCGTCATCATATTAGCACATACTTACCTTTTCTCTTCCAACTACATACAGGCATACAGCTTCCTAGGGACTTTTTCCTCTGTTAAAAATCGACACTTCATATGACAGTCTATCACAGATATTCTCTAAACTACTCAGTAATCAAGTTGTTAAGAGACAAGCAACATTTGCTTATCTAAATACAAGAGATGGATAGGGCATCTTCAAAAACCCCAAGAGATCTGCAGAATATGGCATTCAAAGATGTTTTCTTAAATTAAGATTTTCTTTTTTTTTTTGATATCGAGACATATCAGCTCCTGACAGCACCCCCTATTCTACTCCAAGTAGAAGATAAGCATTGAAGAATCTC
>CAJQZJ010004748.1:4816964-4835039 GCA_907164525.1 Lophiomys imhausi | reverse complement strand
TAACTCCACCGAGAATGCAGTCACTCTTTCCAGAGGTGCAATAACTCTTTCACATCTCTGGTTTCTCTTCAGTAAATTGTTCCTGTTTACTAAATTATCACACCATGAAATAATCCAAAAATAACAGAAGTACAAAAGTCACATTCCTGCAGTATTCTGGGCACTCTGAAGCTTGGAGTGGAATTCAGTAAGCCCTGGCCTTTTAGAGATTTTTCATACATCTCTGGCTAATGCATGGTAACTGTGTGTCAGCATCTGTTGGTTAGCATCATTCAGTCTGATGTGCTCCTAGAGAGTTTTTAGAATAAAAGATAATAATAATAATAAAACATTCTCACAAGGTACTTAACAAGAGAATATGATTCTTCATTGGATGACTGAAAGTCATTATTTGCCACAAACATCACTTGTATGTGCATCTATTTAGTTATCCATCCTCCAGGGATTTCCCATTGTATAGAAAATTTATCACCAGTCTACAGAAAGCCAGACTAGTTCGACTTCACATTTGAATCTGTTGGCATCCAGGTGCTGTGAAGTATAGCTTTAAGCTCATCTCATAAGAGTATTACAATATATTTTTTTAACTTTTCAGGAAGGAAAAGGTACATTTAGGGTATGAAAATGGTTCTTTCTTAAGAGGCGTGAATGCACGAGGCAAGTTTTTTTCTTAAATTAAAACACTTTACCTGGTTCCGTTTTGACATAAGGTGATTGTTTCTGTTTTACAGAAAGCACAGACATATATGATCTGCTCAAATAGAACAGTCCATGATTTCTAATTTATGTTCAAACACATAATAAGTTAACATGCTTTAACTGGCTTGTAGGATGATGTTTTAGTCCACACAGTTTTTGAAGCAGCCTTTGGTGTTGCATGCTGCTTCTGTAGCAACTGTGGATAGAATGATTCTTTGAAAGTACTTCCTTAAGTATTTCTGCAAAGGAGTGATCTGTTCCCATTACATTTACTAGTGCTATCTTATAGAAGAGCAAACAGTTCAGACATCACCCCACTGTGCACTGAAGAGTAAGGGGCACTCTGATAAGTGCCCCTCTTCACCAGGAACTACATAACTGGGTGTCTCCAAGGCAAACATATTCCTTGACAACCTGTCACAGGGAGACATGTGAATGTTCCGTGAACAAGGAATACTGCTAACATTGTGTATGCTAAAAGCTTTAATCTTCCAGCCTCTGACAAAATGGAAGTTTCTTCTTATGGCAAATAAAATCCTGAAAAAGATTAAGGGAGGAGCACACTGAAAATAAAAAAAAAAAAACATTACTGTGCCTGACTAAAATTGGTATTATTTATAGAAAATGTGGAATCCAATTGAAAAAAACTGTAAATTTATTTTTGATGAGTAAGTGAATGTTGTTTGTATTATCCTGATAATAATTTCATATATCAGCCATTTGTTTCTGCAAAATTATACTAGAATTTATGTTTGCTTCAGATAATTGCTGTTTTTCATTTGATTAATTTTTATTTTGTTTTGAAACAAGATATAATGAAATATCTCCTATACGATGGTCATTTCAATTAAACATTTGTATGAATGGCTAACAATGATGAGCCTTTTCTTTTCTTTTTTTTTTTTTTAAATAAAAAAGTTCCTTCCAATCTTTGAGAGGAAGACTCTTAAACAAATGGGAAAATAACCATATTTTTAGCGCAGCTCAAAAAACTGTGACAAACATAGCAGATAACAGATTTTTATGAGCAGGCATTTCATGCCATGTAATTGTCATAACAAGTAGTTGGAGCCCCAGACCCCACTGCCTGCAGTTTGAGCGTCTCATCTCTCCATCATAATCTGCCAACAAGAAGGCCACTCAGGACTTTTTTTATCTGTCTAGCTAGAATGTAAATGCTTCTGCTTAGCAGCTAGAAATAAAGTTTCATTATAGAAACCAAATACAAGCTTTAACACTCACAAGAAATGGCCAATCCTGGACGACTGATAACACATGTGAGCCATAGTTTACTCAGCTCTTAGCTTTACTTCCTGCCTTTGAGGTTTCTGAAATGTGTCATCTAATAGAAAAATACAGTCCAAGGAGGTTCCTTGTTCTTGGATTTGTACTGGTACAGTGTGACTACTAACTTCACGCCTTGGTGAGAGAAAAAAAAGCTATTCATAAAAAGATGGCTGTCGAGTGATTGAGAAAGTGTTTCTTTTTAAAAAATAGTAATATTGGGGTTTTGTTGCAATAGAAATTGATGCATAGAAAAGTTCTATAATTTTTTTCCAATTGCTTTGCTCAGTGGAACTATAAGAAGATATTTGGACTGTCAAATTCCTGTTTCATCTTAGGCAGTGGGGAATTAGCTCTGCATTATGAGCTAATCATCCTGATCTAGCCATGGAGATAGTGGCCCCTCCTTTCTTTTTGTACCTTTTTTCTTCCTTGTTCCCAGCTGCTTTCCCCTTCCTCCTTTCTTTTTGTCTTTTTGGGTTTGTTTGAGGAGAAAGAATTTGATCCTAAATCATCCCCATCTGGCTTGAAGATGGCATTCTCCCCTGACTCAGTCACCCAAATGCTGAAATTTCAGCTATAATACTTGTTTAACATTCCTTCCTGTTTATCCTCTTCACCTGTGTGGACATATATGAAACATACTTGACAGTCTCAGAGTTCAAAAGTGCCCATATTGTAAAAGTATTGTTGTGAGGATGTGTTGTCATGTAAAATAAAGTTAGATAGAATTTTCATAGCAATTTCTAGCATGTGAGAGAATTACTACTAATACTGCGCATTAGACTTAACAGAAGACACTAAGGAAAATTCTACAAGTCTCAAACCAAATAACAGCAACCAGAGAGACAGAACACCAATGAGGTTCCGCTTCCTCAAGACTCTAATGGATGAAACTCCTACCAGCAGCTACAGATTGTCTTGATTATTGGACCGCCATTCAAGTTTTACTAGATAGCTTCATTAGTGTATAGTGTTTGGGAAGAAAAGAAAAGAAAAGAAAACTGGCCCATAGAACAAAAACCCCTGAGAGGCCAAAATGGCATAGATCTAGTAATTGCAATGCTAACACAGTTATCTTTGAAAGTACAGTGGATAGGCCTTTACTATATCCCCAGAGTCCTGGGAGATAAGGAATAAAAAGATTTTAGGAAGAGATGCTTCCCTTTCTTCCCTGAGGAACATTCAGACTACCTAATCAGGAGCTTGTGCCTCACAGCCAGCATGGGGTTCGCTCAGCAGAAGTGAATGCAGCCAACAGTGATTTAGAACGCTCCTGTGACCAATTCATATTCTCACTCAGTTGAGAGAAAACCCACCCTGAGGACTTTAAATGACCCCACTGAAAAATCATTTTCTCTATCGTCTCTTTCCCTTCCTTAAAGTTAGTGAGAAACAAGCTACTGAAAGCTGATATAACTCCATCTGCATGCACCCTCCACAGCTCAGCTGTGGAGCTGCACTCCTAGTACTGCCCAGGGACCCAGGGAGACCATTAGTGGCTTACTGTTAGGCAGTAATACTGTAACAAGGAATATATTCCCTGCCTATTAGTTTGAGTTTTGAAATATCAACTAAGATATTTATGAGCATTGTATTTAATAATTAGAAACCTAGGAGCATTTATTCTTTTCATAAAACACACACAACACCCACACGTACACATGTGAACAACAAAAGGGAGATTATCTGTCCTGCATCAACACCTTATGCTTTAACATGTCCCAAGGACTAATGACTACTGCCAAGTATGTAAAAGCTCTGTGATACCTGTAAGTGGTCAATGATTCAGGAGTAATGTATTTTCATGAGATGATGGCCACAGAAACTTCTATATATATTTATATTTTAGAAAAGAGAGAGAGGGATGGATAAATGAAAAGAAGAAAGGAAAATTTTATAGGCATCATGATCACTATCTGGAAGTTTCTCAGAGCAGAAATATTCATTCAAGGAAACCAAAATTTTTCCTAAAAGTCCATCTCCTGGTAGCATAAAGTTGTTAATTAGGATGCAATAATTATTTAATTTTTTTCCTTTAAAGGGCTTTAATATGATAAGGTATAGTTTGAGCAGACTTATGACACAGCTGGATTATATGGTTCCCTCTGATGTCTAGTGGTGGAGGCTGCAAAGGATGGCTTTGTCATTCAGTTCCTCTACCACCATTCAAGAAGGCAGTGCTCATGTGTGGATAGAACTTAACAATGACAGTCATCATCCTGCTAACAATCTTTGACCTTTGGCCACAGCCGAACATGGAAACTGCTGATCTCTTAGGCTTTTCATGGTGTTTAGCAGATAGTCTTTTGGCTTATCTTTACAAAGTCACCACTCTGGTCTGTAAATAATTCTAGAACTTTCTCTGAAGTGAATGTAACACAACAATATAGTGACCAGTGACATTAGACAGGCAGGATGAGACAAAATACATTTAACAATGATTTGCGAAAATAGAGCAAATTTCAGAATAATATCTTTAAAAACAACAAAAATGTCAATAAAATAGATATCAGTGAAGGATTTGTGAAAATTTAAAGAAAAACATTGGTGTAGAAGATCAAACTTTCATTGTGATCAAATTAATATTACATACATCTATTTAATTTATTCATAAGTTCTAATCCTTCCTTTTGGTCCAAAGGGGTGTTGGTTTACAAAAAAAAAAAAAATAAAAAGCTAAATATTTCCCAATACTGTGCTGTTAACTTCATTACTTACTACTAACAAACTATAATGTTAGAGGTGGGGTGTGCAAATGTGTTCGTGCATGTGTGTGTGTGTGTGTGTGTGTGGTTTTCTTATTTCTTATTAACTACCACTATATATTTGGGATGAATTTTATTTCTAAGTTATTCAGGTTATCATGCTGGTACAGAAACAGTTTGTAAAATAAATTAAAATCATGACTCACTTGTGAATGCAACAGTAAAAGTAGGCAAATGCAGACTTTTATAAGGCGCTACTTCCATGAAGTGGCTGCTGCCTTTTAGCACCGTTCCCCATAAGACCACCACCCAGTAGTCATATTATCTGCGTATGAATGGAAGAGTAGGATCCAGGAGGACTGAAAACGGCCATTTTCGGAAGAGTTAAGGGAGAACAAGACTGAACTACTGATTTAGCCTGCTCCAGGAATTTTTCTTTAAGTGGGAGAAGTATTGCAAGAGCCTATGATGGACCTAAGACAATAAGGGCCATGGTTTTGATGGGTAAGCCGAACAGTAATGTGAATGATGGACTCCATTCCAGGAGGGAACAGAAATTCCCTAAAGAAGCAAACACAGAATCAGAGGACATAGAAAAGCTTAAGCATTTCCAATGTATCAAACAATCAGTCGGCAGCACCTAACAAATATTTAGAGGGGAATGCTAAGGATGTTTCTACATTAGTCTCAGAGCTGGATAATGCAATCCTCGAAAGAAGAACCAATTCTTCCTGGGAAGCTACTAAATGTGTTCCCAAGCATTGAACGTGAGGTAAAAGTAAACATTCACATTAAATAAATGTTTACATTAACATAAATGTTTCTATTTCAAGGTGATTTCTCATGTTGTTTAGTTAGAGTCTCACTACTCTTGGCACTATTATGTCTGTTTTAAAAATAAGACACTGAAGGTCAAATACATTGAATGAATTATTTAAGCACACACAGCATTTACATGTTGCAGAGCTAGGATTTCAACATAAATGTACAGACTTCAAAGTCTAGAATAAATATGCCAATGCTTGTATTTCTACGAGGATTAGGATTAATTCACAAGATTTGGAAACTTACCAGATAAGAGAACCTAGTGAGAGCCAAAGTCGACCATCTCAGGAGATGTTCCTCAACTCAACTCTGGGTGCTCTTGGGTAAACTGTCACGCATGTTGAGTCCTCTGCCTGTCCAGAAAAGTAACTTTTAAAAGGACACAAAAGTTATCCTTTTCCTTGTTTCCCATACACCCTCACTCTTCTGTCTGCCTTTTCCCAAGGTGACTTTCTTATCTGTCCCTTCTTTGTAAAAGCCAGGGTAACCCTGGAGATTTGCAATAAAAGAAGAGTAAAAGCTATACCAGTGAAGACTGGAGGGGTTAAAAAGAATTGTCCCTCCAGGGTGAGGCTGTGGAGATGACCTGGAGCATCTACTGACTATGCTGGCCTACTATAGAGGATAGATAGGCAAAGATGAACTTGCTCTGAAGTTCCACTGAAGACCTAAGAAGCTGGTGTAACAATTTTTGTTCATTAGATTCATCTTTTCTTTTTCAATTAGGCTGCATTTTCTTTACAATATTTGGCAAAAACTTTACAGATGAGAATTATCCAGTTAATATCTGCTTTCCTCAGAATGGCATTTAATGAAACGTTGAAAGCAATTTATAGATTTTTCTCCCTCATTAGATGATACACAGTCTTAGTTTATTTCATGTTACTATGACAGAAGGTCTGGCTCTGGGTAATTTATAAAATAGAAATTTACCTGTTGCTTCTTGAATGGAAAAGTTCACTACATACAGTTAAAACTTTGTGTTGCTCCATAAGAGAAGAGGAGGGGGACCAAACAAGAGGCACTGTCTTGCTTCTTAGACCATCTCTTCTTATAGTAACTGGCATAGTCCCAGGAACTAACCCATTTCTGAGAGGGCAACATTCATTCCTCTATAATAATCATCTCCCTCAATTCTATTACATTGGGAAGTAATGATTCAATGTGAATTTAAGAGGGACTAAACAATATTTGAACTATGGTTGTAAAAAAATAATTATTTCTTTATTTCTGATAGCTGAGTAGTATTCCATTGTGTAAATGTACCACAATTTTTTTTTTATCCATTCATCAGTTGAGGGACATCTGGGTTGTTTCCAGTTTCTATCTTTTACAAGTAAGGCTGCTATGAACATAGATGAGGATATGTCCTTGTAGTTTTGTGAGAAATTGTTTAAGTAGATACCCAGAAGTGGTATGGCTGGGTCTTAAGGTAGGGCTATTCCATGTTTTCTAAGATATCACCAGACTGATTTCCATAGTGGTTGTACAAGTTTGCACTCCTACAAGCAATGGGAAAGTTCCCCTTTCTTCACAGCCTGGCCAGCATGTGCTGTCATTTGAGTTTTTGATCTTAGCCATTCTGACAGGTGTAAGATGGAATCTCAGAGTCATTTTGAGTTGTCTTTCTCTGATGATTAAGGATGCTGAAATCATGCAATTCACAGCCAAATGGATGGAACTAGAAAAGCACATTCTGAGTGAGCTAACCCAGACTCAGAAAGATGCACCTGGCATCTACTCGCTTATAATTGGATTTTAGCCATATAGTACAGGATAACTATCCTACAACCAATTCACCAAAAAGATCAGGAACATAGACTTTGTTACCTATTGATGGGTCAATTTGCCTAGAAGTATTACCATCTAGGTCCCCAGTGTAAGAGGAAGCTCGTAGCCTTCATATTACTGTTGAACTGAGAGGGGTTGATATGTAGGGACACTGCACATTGGAGTGAAACTGCAAATTAAGTAATTATTGTAGTTATTAGTAAGTATAAACTGTAAGATTAGACTGGCAGAGCAGCCCACTGCTTGGCAGAGGAGCAGGCGGCCTGGCCCACATGCCTTAACCGGTTGCCTAACTTATCCTGGAGAAAGAGCCCTGGGACCAAGGGGGGCCTACACCACCTGTAACCTAAACTCTGTTAATTAAAACAAGTTGTTATATTAGGTCAGTAGAATTACCAGCAGCTCGGCCGCAGCTTCACCTGGGCCCCAGGGAGTCTGGAAACCCAACAGCCCAGGACTGCTTGGACTGAGGGCCTATAAGCTGCCCCAATAATTAAATATACCAAGACCTTTTAATGTTTTAACACTTAGCCCTTAGCTGGGCAGACTCTCAATTAGCTACTCTAAATTAACCCAGATCACCTAATCCCAAACCGCCACCTGCCTGCGATTACCTTCCAGCCTTCTCCAGAGGTCTGTCCCCTTCTGTGGCTCCAGGCAGGAAGTGGGAGAATCTCTTTGTGTGCCCAGGGTTCCTGTTCTAATCTCAGGAAGTCCCGCCTTCCTATACTCTTTCTGCCCAGCTAAATGACCATAAGCGACTTTTATTAACCAATCAAGAGAATGCCTCAGAAGGGGCAGTAACCAGACCTCAGCATTGAGTTCAACCTATCAGAAGCAATGATATTAGAGCTTCCCTCAACATCCTAGGAGTGGGATGGATGGGAGAGGGAGGAGACTGTGGGATAGTGGAACTGGGAGGGGTGGAAAGAGGACACTATGATGGAGATGTAACTTGAGGTAATAAATAAGCATTAAAAAATTATTTGAAAAAGAAGATATGAAGTTAAGAAAAAAATATAATTTTCTGTGCCTGCATGAACATATTTAGTGAATGAGAACATTAAATGACCATTCCAGTTAATTAAAAAAAGACAGTATTTGCCTTATAGCTCCTAATATATCTTGTCCTAATTTCCATACAAAATACCAAAAAAGGACAGAGATAAACACATGTCGTCAAAAGGGAAGCAGAAATCAGTCTAACAGAACTCGCTAAAAACTAGTGCTATCTTCTAAGCTGTAAGACTGCTATTATTGCAACCAAAGAACTACATTGCTCTATTCGCTGTCATGTAGGAGAGTCCGAGGCCCGTCTTGCCTGGAGCTACTCCACAGTTCAGTTGCATACCAAATATAGGTCAATTTCCCCTCTGTTATATGGCTATGATACCTGGAGGGAGTTACACCTTATGCAACTTCCTCTCTTATATCCCGAATTTACCGCTCAAAATATCATGTGCATAGAGAAGAGTGGGGAAGTAGAAGGGTGCTAATGTTACATGCTTCAGCTGAGTGTCTAAAAACTGATCAAGGTGAATTTCTTCTCAGTGTTGGCCTGGATGTGTTTGAATTGCCTCTGGAGAATGGGCCTGGAAGATTATGTGTACATATTCCTGGGTCTGTATTCTGTTCTGAGCAGCTTAATAAGACTAAGTTCAGAGAACTGAGGCTTCACACATGGCTTCTGCTCATGTAGCTGTTTTCTTTCACATTGAACCATCTCCTTCTGGAGGAAGACAGCTTCTAACACCCAGGAAGCTTCCCAACTTGCATGATTCGAAAAGTCCCCCCCCCCCCCCGGTCAGATACCCCGTATTAATTTCTCTGGAAAGTAGAATTTCCAATCTGTCTACAATTCGCAGCACAAGCTCCAGGGCAGTCACTTTCTTGAGTCATCACAGATGTTGGGTGGGATTTTTGGTGACTGAGTGTCTTTGAATTACACCTGCTCCTGTAAGGAGCTCCTCACCTATAGTCTTGTGAGTAGCTAGTTCACTAAGTTATAATTAGACCGAAATGTTCTGCCATTGGAATCTGAGACGAACAAATATTTGCTCAAGGCTCCCCAGGGAAAATTACACACAGTGTTTATATTCATTAAAACTCTAAAATAGCTAAGGCATAGAGAAATAATGACTCTTAATCTCCAAATAAGTGGCATTCAGATTTTTCTTTAGTCTGATAGACCAATAAAATGGTAAGACATGGGGATGCAAAAATGTCCATTGTTACATTTTGGCTTTTATATTTATTATATAAACATCTCTTTTTGGTGTTCTTGGTACTCAATATTGACAGAGTGCCTAAGAATTTTAAGTACTTTTTCTTATTCATGCTCAGTGGATGTCTGAAAGTAAACTGTAGAACTGAACCCCATATGTACTATGTTTTCCTGTATGTTTATACAGGTGATACAGATGAATCCATAAATAGACACAAAAGAGAATAAAAGCTAATGATAAAGGAAGAATTATAATAGTATATTACAACAAAAGCTGTATGAATGCCCTTTCTGTTTCTTCTGTGAAAAATTGCTTGAAGATAAGAAGTGTAGTGATGCTCGAGTCTTTGGCAGTCAAGAAAAGCACAGCTATGACTAGTAGTGGGGAGAGTTCACAGTGTGGCTACGCTGATCAAAAGGGTAGCTCACATTTCACGTTGGGATGACGCAAGACCTCGTTAGACTCCATCATGTTACTTAGAAACATTGTGCAATTCCTAATTCATAAATTCTTTCTGGAATTTTTCCTTTAATACTTTTGGCAATAAACTCAAATGCAGACGAAGATTCCATAGAAAATGAGGTCATTTAGTTTTTGTGTTACCGCTGCTGGTGTTAGATGAGACAGAGAGGAAAGAGGAATTGAATGATTAACTAGATAGCAGTCATCTTTAATATCTTCAGCATTATTTTTCTGTGTTTCTAATAGAATCTCATAGCTTTTCTTCATTTACCATTAAAAAAGGGGATTGTAGAGAAAAAAATCTGAAAAGCTTTATTAGTGTAGTTGAGTCATCCTCCTCTGGAGCTCAGTAAAGTACCTAACCATAGGTACTTATTATAGAACAGTTAATGACAGGCATTGCAGATGGGTATGGTGTGAGAAGATGAACATCCCGTGGGTAACAAGGTTAGTGGCAAGTGCTGCTATTTATCGGTGACTAAAGCAGGGCTATGGCCAATCTGTTATGTGGAAACCTGTGGAACAGTTCTCAGAGACTAGTGATTTTAAACAAATCTTTTTTAAAAAAGATTTTTATATGTTATGTAAATTAAAGGTAGAGCCCTTAATTTTTAACCTCTAAAAAGCTGACATGACAGGACCAAGAAGATGGTGGCTCAGTGGTTAAGACCACCTACTTCTCTTACAGAAGACTAGAGTTCCCAGCACCCACATCCGATGGCTCACAACTACCTGCAACTCCAGCTGCAAAGGATCCACTGTCCTTTTCTATTCTCTGTGGGCACCTGTACATCCATGCACATCCACAAACAGACATAGACACAAACATATATGTAAGCAAAATGTTTAAAAGTAAAAAATTGACATCACTACTAAGAATAAAGCCACAGCTGTCTCACTGTTAAGTTGTTTTGGAATAAGCTCAGCAGGATGCAGCTTGTCCTTTGGCCATCACACTGGGACATTGCTAATAGGACCAGATCATCCAACTTGCCTGACTTGCCTGTTTTGGGGTTGAAAGTTCAATTTTGCAAAGCATTTGGTTCTTATAAAATCAGGATAGGTGGTTGTCCTGCTCATCCATGAATTATAAACATACCTGGGTGAGGTTTTGTTCAACCTTGGTATTTATTATAATTTAAGAGCTCAAACTTGATTATTTTATGTGTTTTTATAGTCTTTGTTTGGTAAGATGAAAATAAATTGTCTGGTAGAAGGTGAACACGGCCCACAGAATCAACTAAGCAGGGCTCATAGGGGCTCACAGAGATTGAAATGGCTAATCATGAGTTGGCATTGGTCAGCACTAGGTCCTCTGCAAATATATTGTGGTTGTTTGGTTTTTTTTTTTAATATTTATTTGTTTTGGGTTTTTTGTTTTTGTTTTTTTTTTGTTTTTGTTTTTTGTGTGTGTGTGTAACAGTGTGAGATGGGATCTGCTCTTGAGACCCATTTCTTCCATCTGGGTTGCCTCATCCAGACTAAATATGAGAGTTTGTGCCTACCTAGTCTTATTGTAACTTGTTATGCCATGTTTGGCTGATGTCACTGGGAGGTCTGTTCCTTTCTGAAGGAAAATGGAGGAGCAGTGAATGTAGGGGAGAAGGGAGGTAGTGAGGAGAACCTGGAAGGAGTGGAACATGTGGCCAGGATAGATTGCATGAAAGAAGAATAAGTAAAAAGAAAAAAGGGGAAAAAGAGACTTGGTAGAAAAGACCACCTCAGAAGTTAATGTCCTTAGGACATTATCTAGTTCTATATCTATCTAAAGGCCTTACTTTAACACTGTGTTTTGAAATGCTTATAAATAGCCATCTTTTTTGAAATGCTTTACCACTGCATTGATTCTTTCATTAAAAATGTAATAAATCCTTGATAAAGGTTTCTTCCATTCTTCTGTAATTGGCATATTTTAATTGAAAGATTCAGACAGTGGTATCATAAAAAAAGGATCATCATGATTTAAACACAATTATTGTAGACAATCACAGTTTAGCCAAAATATACGGGTGTTTTTCTGAGCTATGGTTTAAAGTACAAGAGTATCACAGGATTTCTGATATAACTGAGATAACAATAGCAATTCTGAAGCAAATGCTAATGTATATTGCTATACTATATGTATGCTTTACAGTAATGGGTAACAACTCACAATCCCCCCCCCCCTGTGGAATATTTAGCACCTGAGAGTAAAGAAATACTTATGCTAACAGTTATCAACCATATTTTCCTTAGAATGGTCCACACGATTAAATTCAATATGTTAGGACTTAATATAGGGTTTACTGTTCCTTTTTACTCTTTTCTCTACACCTTCATGTTGCATCTGGGGGAGGGGGCTTAATCAGTCCTAGATATTCACATTAGTGAATTTGTATTCATCTTAGTAAATTTCATCAAATTTAATTTTATTCTATTTCTTACTATTTTAGCATCGGTCTGAAATCTTGGTCTCACATACCTTAGTCTGAGCATGCGGTGATCTTTTGTGAAGACAGTGTTTACAAAACAAGGGCTAATTGTTGAATGAGATCATCAGTTTTCCATATTTAAAGCATCTGAGAAAATTTAATGATTTAAGAAGGGATAGTTTACTCTTACAATGATGCATTTCCATATTATATTCTTTGAACATTTCCTGAATTTAAAAATATGATTAATCAATTAAGGTCCTGTGATTTCTGGTATTGTATCAGAAGGAAGTTTTATGTTGATGAAATAGAAAATGAAGTACCTAACTGTAACACATAGTTATCATTAAATTACTTTTAGATATAGCATAGTGGTTCTTAATCTTCCTAATCTGTGATCCTTTAATATAGTCTCTTTTGTTGTGGCTAACTACAACCATAAAATTATTTTGTTGCTATTTCATAACTGGAATATTTCTACTGTTATAGGTCATAATATAAATACCTGATATACAGGATATCTAGGGTTGAGACTGACAGGCTGAGAACCACTATCCCATCATTATGGGATGAATTGTCAACCCAAGCTATAGCTATATAACAACAAACATACATTTGACAGTAATAGTATCAGAAAGAGTAATTGGATATGATAGGAGATTTGGGTATGTTTTCATTTTTGTTTTTGTGTATTGCATAATTGAGTTTTGATCCAAAAATGTTGATTGGTTGGTAGCATAAGTATCCCCAGTTGCTCCAGAGAGAGAGAGAGAGAGAGAGAGAGAGAGAGAGAGAGAGAGAGATTAAAGGATGAAAATTTAGTCAAAGGCTTTGACAAGTTTAAGAGATACAGAGTCACATCTTTCTACAGGTTCCACAGCACTAGTGGTGCAGCAAAGATGGAGGAAGGCTCAAGGAAACAGGGAATCCATCCTTAATGGATACATTCTTTGGAGCTTGGTGAAAGTCTCCATTTTTTAATAAATACTTATTTAAGATGGTATGTGACATACTAAAATTAATATAACTAGATGAAAGTCTTTAAAATTAAAGAAGACTTTGTTTGTAAAGGGGACACTCCCTCCACAAAGCCTAACCTGTGACATCAGATTTAACCAGAAACTATAAGCACTTCCTGACTTTAGGCTCTCCTTGAAGGCACGCTACTATTTCTCCCCTATGCTTAGCATGAATTAAAACATAATGGAAGAGCTTTTTTCTTGATCAGGAGACAGTAAAGAATCCTTACAAAACAAAACCAAGCTTATATCCTGTTTTATACTACTGAGCTATAAATAGTCTTACATTTTTAAATGTTTGGAAAAAACAGAAAACAAAGATTGTATAGCAGAAGCCACTGTGGTTCCAAAGCTAAAATAGTTACTATCAGAATCTAGAGAAAGTCTCTGGTGACCTACACTTCAGAACTATGATCATAGGTCTGACTCCAAGAACCTTCTCTAACAAATGTCACCAAACATTTTCTGTAACTGACCAGACAGTAAACATTTCAGGCATTGGGTGGCAAATGGCCACTGATGACAATGGATCAATTCTACTGTTTTAATATGAGGCAGTCATAGATGAGCAAATTAATGGATGTATCTATTTTCCAGCAGTCTTTTCTTTTTCACAAGCAGTAGGCCAGATTTGGTGCTGAACTTTGTTCTAGAAGGCCACTCAGTAGTTTCAACTTGATCCATATCTTTCTGTTCATGAATGGTTTTGCTTTGTTTTCATGGACTCAGAACTCTATCTGTATCCCATCTTTTCCTTTCTCCAAGTACCACATCAATTTTCTAGGTTGTTAAACTTCTTGACAATGAGTTTGTGTTCACCTGTGATATTATCCACCCAGTCATGCTTTATCTTTCTCTACATATCTGTTCTGACGTCCAGATCTCAGAAACAAGGGCTTTATTTCTGATTTAGACAAAATAATTGAAAACAAGTCTAACCTCAGAAGAATTCTTATTTCCATCCAGGAGGCAATTTGACACACTTAAGAGACAGCTGGCTTACCAGTCAGATACATTGTGTTCAATTTCTTCTCTATTGACTTTCCACCAAAGAAACTTGGATAGATTTTTCTCTCTGAGCTCTTCTTCCCTCATCTTAGGCACTTGTACTTCAAATGGTTTTTGGTGTAAATATAGGTGTGTGTAAGACATCAGGTTTGCTCAGGTCATCAGCTGGTATCAACTTGATGATGATGGGAAAACACATGGCCAGTAATTGTCTCCTGCAATGATTCTATTTTCAGTCTTCTTTGCTATTCCTTAGATACGAAGATACTTAGGTGATCTTGCTGGGTGTGGTTGCACATTCCTTTAATCACAGAACCTGGGAGGCAGAGGTAGGAAGATCTCTGAGTTCAAGGCCAGCTTGATCAACAAAGTGAGTTCCAGGATAACCAGGGCTACACATAGAAACCCTGTCTCAAAAAAACAAACATCCAGCAAAACAAAACAAAAATATGTCATCTTTCTGTGACACCTTGCTCAAAATCTCTTTGTTTAAAGTACTTGAAATAGTTTCCAGTCCTTCACACAGCCTCTAATATTCTAATGACTTAAGCCCATATGGTCTTTGGAACTAAATTTACTCCACCAGGGTCATTCAGACTAAAACCTCTCTGAAAACTAAGGGTAAGGGTTAGTTTGGGCTATACTAATGATGAGTTGAAAACATACATACAGAATATTCTGATAATTTATATACCGTGTGCACTTTCACACAATTCAGGTAGCAGAGAATTACACATGCTAATTCCAATAGGATCTATACCTACATTCATGCTTCTTTCTTAAAATCTAAGTTGTACCGAAAATTGAGTGTTTACTATTTAACTCCTGTGCAGGAGATACCTACACAACAACGGTAGAGACCTGCTCCTGCCAGGAACTGTTTTGGACACTTTTAGGAGAATATATATAATCCTTTTGGAAGCAAATTCATGGATAGGCATGAGGACATTTTATCGGGGGTAATTCCTTAGAAGAATAAAGTGGGGAGGAGGAAATGGGGCTATGTAGGGAAAGCATTTAGGTCATGTTGAAGAGGTAAAGACTCTTGGTCAACACGAGACTCTAGGGCAACGGCTACCTTAAGAAAAGTCTCCGCACTGGGCAGCAGTAGCAAGATCCCCTGTTCATATAGGATTACATCAGCAGACAATGCCCAGGAAAGTCATGGCCTGGTTTGAAGTCTGGGGCAGATCTTTAAGGGGAACTGGCTGCTGCTCTCTACAGACCATAGTGCACTTGCATCTAGGTAAAAGTGTTTCCTTGGAGGGACAACTGACTAACACTCTTCCACAGTTGCCATTGCAAGACAATGGCCAAAACCAAGAAGGAAGTTAACAGGAAATTCCTGGGACCTATAAAATCGTAGAGGCACATATAAGCAAAACGTATTAAGTGTGCACCCATGCTAAGGAAAGTTGCCTGGAGCATATACAACTTTGACTCTCAATCTGACTTCAAGAATGAAATAAATAACAGAGAGATGTCTTTCAAGTGGTCACTGTTTTCAGAGACAAATGTCTATGTTTGCTTTGGTTTAGGTGTAAGTTACTGTTAATGCTTAAAACTTAGGATTTCTTAATTGCAGTTTTATGAATGAATGTGTGGGTGTTTTATCTATATATACTATCTAAATAAAAAACTTTTAGACTAAAATTCATTATTAACCTTTATGTTTTAAAAACATTTTCATCCTCAGATTTACTGGGGAAAGACGGAGGATAAAGAAGATAGTACAGATCTTCATGCAAAATTTCTCAAGGCCTTTAATAAGTAAATATACATTAGAATCCTCATAGAGTAGAAGACAGGGTAGAATATACCTAATTTCTAACATGTCATAGATTATAGAAACAAAACTAGTATGGTAATTGCTGCACTAATGATGTTTGAGCTCATCCATATGAAATAATTTAGTCAATTATTTTTGCTGTATTTTGAAGCCTTTTCCTTCAGACTAGTTTCTATTATACTTTTTATCCACATGTATAACATTAGATAGACAAAAGCCCAATTTCCCAATTCATATTGAAGGAAAAATTGTTCTTTCCAAAATAAATCTTATATTTCGAAACCATTAGTTAATAACCCTAACTAGAGGCTAAAGGCTGCTATAATTATTTGTATCATCATCTGGAATTGGCTTTCCTTTTAATAGAGCCCATTTGCACCATAATAAAAAGCATGATCGGAACTGATTAAAGCTGAATGGAGCAGTTTTCATTTAAGAATTCTTCTTCCTCTGTCAGCCAATGTTTCTCTCCTAATGTTATTTTAATGCAATCATTTTATGTTTGAAAATGAAGGCAATCATGTCAGTCTGTGAGCCAGCAAAAGACAGTTATTGATTTCTACAAATCAGTCACCTTTAAAAATCCATAGGAGAAGAATATTTATTATTTTGCGAGTACAAATCAGTTTCTGCAGAAACAAGAATGGATGCATGAGATGAGAAGGCAATGCATCTTAGAAGAATAAAATTCAAGAAATAGCTTGCTTTAATGGGTTCCTTATTCTGTGTCATTGTCATAAACATCCCTCATTGTTTCTTTCTCCCAAAGCAGAAACTTCTTTTTTTTTTTAGCTTGCAATGTACCAATACAAATGCTGACAAACTTTAAAATTATATACTCTAGAACCACTTTTTTCTCACTTAAGTTATTGCAGTTTGTAGAAAATGTTGACATAATTAATTAAATTATTTTACTAGTATTTATGTTATATTAAATTGGTTGGTTGTTGTTAATCTTTAACCCACCATTATAAATAAGCACACAGACACCGGATGTATTTTAACAAGCCTTGGCCTGGATTGTGCAATATTAGCCCATTTAAATTAGCTCTTAATTCTGTTCCCCAAATATGACCCCATATATACATATGTCCCCTTGAACTGTTGTTCTCCATGCTATGCCAATGTTTCTGGCCATGTGGAATGAGGTTCTTTTCTCTAACCCATGCATGTGTCCTCCTTCCTGCTCCTGTGTTTTTCTTCTTCTGGAGGCTTGTTTTTGTTCTTCTACCACTGGAGAGTTCTTTTCTCTTTCTTCTTCTCTTGGAGGTTCCTTCTACTTCATCCACTGGAGGCTTCTTCTACCGAAGATGCACTCTCAAGTCGGAGCACATTGATCCAGCCTACCTCTGTCTCTGCCCAGTCTCAGGCCTCAGCATTTATTCAAGCAATCAGAGACAAGCAAAGTAACACAGCATTACTTGACATACAGCAAACATGGTTTTGGGAGCAGGTTAATTAACATTTAGAATGCATAGCATCACCCCATCAGCAGCTCATACGTACTACTAGAGATTCATCTAACTTCATCAACAGGACTGTTCCTATAGCCTGGAACAGAAATGGCCTGCTAAGCTGGATCACAGTGTACACCTGTGGGGGCAGAACTTTTGAATTGTTTTCTACATCCCCTCTGGGAAAGGGCAGGGAGGAAAATGCCTTACAGGTTTTCCTGTAAATTCAGGAGTTCAGAAGACAAAGGAAGGGCCCTGATCTCTGCCAAAACCTCTTTCTTTTTTTTTTTTAATAAATACTTTATTTTTTTTTCTTCAAGTTACATCTCAGTAACAAACCCCTCCCTATTCCCCCTTCCTATCCCGCCCTTCCACCCTCTTCCCCCCAGAAGTTTCCCCT
>CAJQZJ010004748.1:4774855-4797456 GCA_907164525.1 Lophiomys imhausi | reverse complement strand
CTCTCTCTCTCTCTCTCTCTCTCTCTCTCTCTCTCTCTCTCTCTCTCACACACACACACACACACACACACTCACAAACAAACACATACATATCTACACATCTGTATGTATACACATCTGCTATTTTAAGAATTAGCATTATGGTCTGTATCTCACACCACTAGCTGGCTTCTAAATCCAAAGTAACTGAGGGTGTAGGAAGGTATGAACACTTGTAAAGTTATAGGCAACTGCAGATAAATAGAGCAAAGATGCTCATTTGGAAGCATTTAATATAGAATTGATATTTAGAGGTATGAATGAATTAAGTGTTAGACAGTAGAGCTACTTCCAGGTACAAAAATAAGCAGATCTCAACTCTAACTATACAAAACAACTGAATAGGAGCTCTGAAACTAAATGTCTTTTCCTGAACTTCCTTCAGATTTAGTTTCACACAGGTGAAGCCTGGGGTCAGTTGTATTTAAAAGTGACTAATGTGTGATTATGGATCAGTCACTGCTCTAGGTCTGGAGATACAATTCAAGGGCACCAGATCACATGAAGTCATCCCTGATGGTCATTTTAGTATAGGTGTGTCTCAAATTGTATATGAGACATGTTTATATAAAATGATTGCTCTTATTCTATATCAAATTTAACTGGGTATTTGGTATTTGTGCCTGTTGAGGGCTAGGGAAAGATTTATCCCTGAACTCTGGAAGCTGTAAGGAAAAGGGCTAGCATTTTATTTAATGGTGAAAGAGTACTACTGTATTTTTTGTATGAATGATGGATTCAGGTGAGTAAGGAAGTTGACAAACATCAAGATATAAGGTATGTGGTCACCACTCTGGTCGTCAGGGCTCATTTGCCTTATCTGGCTTATGTCCCCTTCCTCCTTCACTGTTTCAAGTCTCCATCTCAAACCTGTGACTTTTTTCAGAAGCCTTCTTTAATAAAGGAATACTGAGTTTGGGCAGCCAGGTTCTCCTTTGAAATCTCCAAACTGGTTTTCAATAATTGTAAATGCAATGCCAATAAATCACCCTGCTCACACAGTTTTTTTCTTGATTATATTAATTCCTGGAAGCTTCTAAAAAAACATAATAAGAAAAACAAGACAACTCTGAGAAACTTCCCCTCTTTCACAAGCTGAATTACAATGTGGAATACTGACTAGTGTGTAGTATGTGGGTATGCATGGGTGTCTGCACAAGTCCACAGTGAACAAGTGAGGAATTGTCTACAAGTGAGGTCGTTGCAAACAAGCAAACTCCAGGACCCACCAGGTTCCCTTTCCAAAGCCTAATATAAGATCTCATTATTTTGGTACAAAAGCAGAGTGAGACAGCCTCAATTGTCCATCAAGAGGAACAGAAGGAGGCTGGAGAGATGGTTCAGTAGGTAAGAGCCCTTGCTGTCTAATCATGAGGACCCAATTTCAAATTCCAGCACCCATAAAATTCTGCAAATGCCAGTAGCTTCACCTCCATCTTGGAGGATAGAAAACTTTCTTTGGGCCTTTGTGCTCATAAAGGCATACACCTGCACAGATATATGTATGTTCAAAGACAGACAGACTTTTTTTGAGCCAGGAAAAAAGTTTCTCTGGAGTTTTTCTAAAAAACAAAAGCAAAACAAAAAACCAAAACAAAACTCTGTGAGAGAAGACATTACATTGTCTGAGGTTTTATATTTTCCAGAATGCCTCTATTATCTTTTCCTAATTGAGTCGACTAAACTTAGTCTATTTCTCTGGTTTCCTATCCTCTCCACACCCTTGAATCCATTCTCTGTTTGAACAATGAAAATATGAATTCTTAACTGACTTAATTCTTCACTTAAGCAACTCAGATTTTTCTTTCAAGGTCCCAGAAACTGTGTGAGCTCATAGAACAGGTTCAGAAGGCTTTTTGCTATCAGTGGCATCCTCCCATGATTCTGAACAAACCTGGTCCATGGATCTTTCGTTTCAAGGTCAGACCATTGAGCTACATTTCTATTTCTGTCCATATCTATGACTCACACTCAGCATAATAAGATCCCTGTCCCTTTAAGTCTGCCAAACCCTAAGTTCCTCCAACCCACAATTGTAATAAAGGATTTAGTACATGATCTCAGAGGGTCCAAATCAGGAAATAGAGTGATAACAGGACCTCCGAGGCTTTATAGACATGTGTGAGCATGTACGGTGGGTATTTGGTCTTGGTTTCACTTCCACTCCTCCATACACAAAATTCTGAAGACCATGACTCATATAAAAAAAAAATTAAGAGCACGTGGTTGGAACAATTCAGACTTGCTGGAGAAAATCCCTTGAGATGACTATGGCCTGGTCGTCTCTGACCAAAAATGGTAAGACAGCCAAGAACAAGGGAAGTAAGGAGAATTTAGGGCAACCAACCAGATGGTAACTTTCTATGCTGGCCACTACAATTCCAAAAACAAACAACCGATCAAAAACAACCTTGTATAGTATAGCCACGTTTGTTTTTCAGTGAGCCTCA
Organism: Lophiomys imhausi; assembly: GCA_907164525.1. Taxonomy (NCBI): domain Eukaryota; kingdom Metazoa; phylum Chordata; class Mammalia; order Rodentia; family Muridae; genus Lophiomys; species Lophiomys imhausi. The sequence goes on along the minus strand of CAJQZJ010004748.1, from coordinate 4,794,967 downwards.
CCTAGTTACAGGGGATTTTCTCATTCTTTTATTTTTCCTGCAACACTAGTTTCAGTTGTACGGACTGTTGGAGGCTTGCCCTAACCATGGTTTGTCCTAATTGCGGAGTTCACGGACTCACAGCATCACCTGGAAGCATTTTAGAACTGCAGAATCTTGGACTTATCCCAGACCTTGTGAACCGGAACCTTTGTAGCTAGAGCCTAACAGTTTGAGACCCAACAAGCCTTTGGGCTGACTCTGATCCATGCTAACCTTTGATCTAAGTGCTAACGGTCTCCTACAATAAGTAAATCCCTTAAGCCTAGTTGTTGATTGTACTTGATCCCAATTCTGTCATTTTCCTCCGCTTTAATCTCCTCTGATTTCAGGGGAAAAGACTGGCACAAGCGGCAACAGGCATGTGTAGCATTAGCTGGTGGGACTCTGGCTGCAAGTTGCACCATCTGTTTCCACTGTCCACAAATGACAGAAGATGAAGGAGACTTGGAAGTTTGACCTAGCTCTTCGCTGAGGTGAGCACCCTGAGCCTATGCCCTACTACCATTCGGGAAAATACTCAGATAAAGTTATCTACACTAGACTCTAACACTTCAGAGAATCATCACATCTTGCAAATTGTCCTAATTTGACTAACACTAGAGTCTCACTGGAGCCCCCAGTGACTGGGATCAGAAGCATGACTCTCCTCCAGGAGCACATTCTGGACCTTTCCTTAATTCCTTCTGAAGACTATGGGTGATGTATGGCACAGTTCAGGCCTGAAAGGTTCTGCTGCACATGGTCTCAGGTGTATATTCCAGGAACCAACACTGTGGTACAGCCTCCAAGAGAACCTTATTTAGTTGCTTCTACAATAATTTGGGGTGGGGGGCAACAGCTGAAAGCAATGGTAAATCCAGACCTTTTAACTGTGTCTTGTATCCATCTCCTAGCTTTTTTAGGTGGTGATTTTAGAGCACTCTGAGACAAATTATAGGTGGATATAGTTTTTTGATGTTTTCATATGTTCGTGAGGCAAGTGACTGTGTGTGTGTGTGTGTGTGTGTGTGTGTGTGTGTGTGTGTGTTCCTTTTTCAAGCTCCATCTTATTTTTGACACAAAGTCTCACTAACTGAAGGCACAGCAGCTTATTTATTGGCTAGTTTAGTGGGCCAGGGAGCTCAAATGATCCTTCCGCCTCAGCCTCCCAGAGCTGGCTTTGCAGACACTCGCCAACATACCTGGCTTTTTAATCTGGGTGCGGGGATCCAGATCAGGTAGGAGTGTGCAGGCCGCACTTCAGTTACCAAGCCACATCCCCAGCCCCATCGTGTGCATATGCAACTTTTAAAAGTACTTTCCCATGCACCTTCGCAGAACAGTGAGGGTGAAAACAGCATTGTGTTGAGAGTGCAACTACTTTATTTTAAGCAGCTACTAAAAAGCAGTTAAAGCTTATATTTCAGTGTCGTTATATTCTTTACAGAGGTCAATGCCACAAGCGCTGTAGAACATGCTTTTACAGGATACCAAAATTAAAGACCTGTTTTTCTTAGAAATAATTAACTTCAGGTACAAGGGCCCGGAGGCCTGGATGCATTTAAGGCAGTTAAGGTCTGAACTACTGAGCACTTTGTCCATACCCGGAAAAACATATGGGGGGAATTTACACAGTGCATTGCCAAACAAATGCTGCCATCACCTATTCGGAAGATAAAATTTTGGAATCTGGAATAGGGCTGAAAAACTGATCAAGAATTTTCTCTGTTTGGTGACAGGAGACCTCTGAAAGACACATTTTTATCCTGGAATAAGAGAGGCCAAGGCTAACCTCTGAGGACTTTCCTCTTGGTCTGTGGCTAGACGAGCTCTTGCTAGACAAGAGTATGAAGGCAGCCAAGGCTGCAGCTCTGACGTATACATGGGAGAAAATGATTCTGGAGTTATAAACCTTGAACCCTAGCCACTTGCCTTGGGAGCATGTGCCAATGATCAGGAATGGTTTGCAAAAGTCTGTGATGCTGCTAATACTGCAAGAGGAGAAAGCAAAGCTCATTTCACACCAGCACATGAAGCAAGGGCTTCATCTCCATAGTGAGCCATTTAAATGCATTTCAAGGGTGTATGAAGGTGAGGGGGGAAAAAACAGCCAAAAATGGATTTCAAACTACCTAATATTGAAAGAGCACCATCTTCTTATATATAATAGTTACATGTGTATGTGAGGCTAGTGCAAAGCATTGTTGATATTACTAGAAATATATATAATCATGAAAATCCTTTTACTTTTCTTTCTGATTACATTCATTTTACAGATAAATTACCTATCTGCAGTTTTCCCACCAGCCTTTTATTTTAAGGCTTGCTAACTTAATATAGGATACGTCAGTCCTATAAATACATTTTCCTTCACCTAAATTTTATGATTTAGCTTACAGCATAATTTAGGCTATAAATACTGCACTATATATAATATATATACACATACACTACACTATAAATAGTACACTATATATATTATATATGTATGTATATACTACACTATAGATAATATACTAATTCTAACTGGAAAGTTCATTCTAACCAAAATGACTACAAAAGAATTACACATCATTTCACACTAGGAAGGAATGTTATATGTGTCACAAAACACATTTACATTGAACATGCACATATTTATTAAATTTATCTAAGGAGAAAAAACAACAAAAGTGTAAACCTAAGGGACAATTCATCCCAATATACTTTTTAAATTCTCATCGAATGTTGTTGTTCTCAAATGACTTTGTTCAAACAATGGGTGTGGGGGTAAATAAAACCATAACAAATAACCATGGTCTATGAACTGTACTAAAGTAATTTTTAATGGCCACAACCAACTAGACAAAAACAAAGTTTTGAAGCAAAAGTCCACACATAAGAAGCTGTGAAGGTTTGTGGGACAACTTGTCACTAAGGCAGAGCCAGGGCTGTTTTGCTTCTGGCCAGAGTTCCTGGAGCTGCCAGCTCAACAAATGGCACCGAATTGAGTAAAACAGAAGTAATGAGTGTGAGGAGCAGAAGCTCCCCATCAGCATCAGGCTTCACCATCCTAATTTGCAGTGGCCCAGATCCTGATGAATGTTCTGACCAGTCCATAGCTATGTTTCCAGTTGAGGAAGAACCAAGTCAGAAGACCTATACAAGGAAACCCACTTGATTAGGTACAGAATTCTCCAGCTAGTTCAGACATGTATGCTCTTGCTCTTCCTCTCTCTTCTGCTCTTTCTCTCTCTCTCTTCCTCTCCCCCTCATTCTCTTCTCTCCCCTCTCTGCCTCCTTTCCCCCAGTCTATCTCTGTATCTCTCTGTCCCTCCTCTCTCTCTCTGCAGGTGCATGCTTTTTATCTTCCCCTCTTGTATCCAATAAACCTGCCTTTATATAACTTAAAAAAAACACACTTAAGCTTTCTGACACCAGAGTGACTTGACAGTTTTAATGGTGATTAAAAATATAAAACAAGTAATGACATTAATGCTGTTTCTGACTCCCACCCAACCCTTTATCCTCTGCCAATATCTCACCTTGCTCTCCTCTGCATGAGCTGCCCTTCATCTTCAGCTTCTTTCATCTTTCAAGCCATCCATGATGTTCTTCTCGCATTCTGTCCCATATCAGGATCTTCTTAACCCAGAGAGGTACATGATCATACTTGTCTCAAGAATATAGAGAAATTAAGAGGGTCTATTGTTTTCATTACTCAACAAGCTTGTTGGAAGTTTCATATTTCGATAGATAATTTCAGGTGCCACACTTGTGCTATCTACATTAAAATATCCAGCTTTTCAATTCAGGTTACTAGAGCAGAGATGCTGTGTTTTAACTACTGATTAAACTTTTACTGGAAGATGATGTATCAGGTGCCTGGCTTTTACACTTTTCCAATCACCTCAGCCTCAGGTGTCTGGTTCTGCACAAGATTGTCAAGGTCAGTTCTTAGTGCATCTAGCCAAGTAAACGTAAGTGCACTCTTCTGGCCACATTGTTGGCATCCCTTTAGGCTCTACCTCTTTCTGCTACCCCCAGGTCTTCCTTGTTATCCTAGATGTGGAGCCACTCCCCATTCAGGCTTGGTACCCAAGCATGCACAACCCAAAAGTGGCACAAGCTCTTCTCACTCCACATGGATCAGCCTACCTTGCTATGGGGTGGCCAAGCTCCTGGATTATGTCATCAGTTCCCATTTGTTTCTGTCTTTCCTAGCTTACCACTCTGGTGTCTCATGCTAGTTCTCGAAATTTCATTCTCTATTCAAATAACAGTCTTCAGTCCTCTGCCTGCTTTCCAGGCAGTCCAGGCTAAGAAAACATGCAGTGATATATAAATTTTATGCTCCAGTGAGTCTCCAAATTATATCAGATGGTATTTACAGTATAAGACAGCAGTTATCAAATATGTGACTAAATCTAATGTGTTTAAAAAATTCAAGGGCCTGTGAGATGACTCAGAGAGGAAGGCATTACCTCAAAACTGTGATGACCTGAATTTAAAGGTAGAAGGAAAGAGCCAACCCATAAAAATTGTCATCTAACCTCTACAGGAAACTCGGTTCACTTCCAGCTCCACATTAGGTGGCTCACTACCTGTAACTCTAGCTCTAGGAGATCCTACACTTTCTTCTGGCCTATACAGGCACTTTATTCACATACCCAAACCCACACGCATGTTCACAAAATTAAAGATAAAAGTAAAATCTTTACAACTCTGTGTTTTGAATTAAAATTAAGGGATATTTTTTCTATTATTGTCCAGTTTCTTACAAGTATGTGATCAACACAGAAACCACAATATTATATTAGATATATGTTAATATACTAAGGAATTACAATCTGGGGGTTCAATGTTGGGCAAAAATAGAACAATGTAGCCTTAAGCCCACTGAATCAAGACCAACATTAATATATTGATTGTGTAGATGAATATAAACCTGAATATGTAAGCAGTGTATTAAAGAGGAGTTAGTTACATAGTGAATGAGAATTGATAAATTTCTAATAAGGACTATGAACATATAAACAGGATAATGTGTGTGTTATTTGCTGACATAACTTGATAATAGTTTTTCAATGGAGTGTTTGTTTTGAGGCACTGTTGGATTAGAAATGAGTTTAAGTTTGTATTTGAGGAACAGTGTTCAAGATTCTGCTATTTTTTTAATAATTTATTTTTTATTTCTTCAAGTTACATCTCAATCACAATCCCCTCCCTACTCCCCCCTCCAGTCCCACCCTTCCACCCTCCTCCCCCTCAACCCCCCCATTCTCTTCCCTTCTTTTTTTTTTTTTTTTAGTTTAAGGTATTTCTTTTTTCCCCCCAACAGCTCTCCCTTTCAGTCCAAAAAATGGTTCTTTTTCTTATAACTATAAATACAATACAAAACAACAGAAATAAATAGGCCACCATTATAAGAGTTATATGGCTTAGCATACATTCCCAATGTCCAGTCCATATGTATTTGGCACCTGACTTTAACATTCTACTATCTAACCATCTCCATGTGTTTAAAATTCTATATCTAACTCAGCTTTCATACTAACTTGCCTCACAATTTTAAAAATATCTCTTAGATACAGAACACCCTCTTGAATCCTAAACAACTCAAAATTTAACTATGAGACTCTAGCTATCTATTCTTCAACCACCGCAGAGACCTGAGAGGGATAAATATATCTGATTATATAGGAAGTGCAGGGCCTGCAGCTTCCAAAACTAAAAAATGACATACCAGTGGCTGCCTGGACAGTTCCCATTTTCTCTCCATACATTACAGCATCAATCTTCAGCTGTTTGGCCCCATTTCTCTGACAGACATTGATTGTAGAGCAGGAATTATGAAGGACTTACCTACCCTGTCTTGGCAGAGCTAGGCTGTCGACTTATCTGCTTCCAAGTTTTCTCCTTTTTGGACAGAAGTCTGTCTACAGTTGAAGCAAGGGGTTTTTCTTGCCAAGAGAACGGCTTACCACCAATTCAGTCAACTCCCACTGGAGATTCTTCGATGCTCATCTTCTACTTGGAGTAGAATAGGGGGTGCTGTCAGGAGCTGACATGTCTCGATATCAAAAAATCTTAAGTTAAGAAAACATCTTTGAATGCCATATTCTGCAGATCTCTTGAGGTTTTTGAAGATGCCCTATCTATCTCTTATATTTAGATAAGCAAATATTGCTTGTCTCTTAGCAACTTGATTTCTGAGTAGCTTAGAAAATAACTGGGATAGACTGTCATAGTAACTAACAAAATGACACGTTTTCATGACTATTAGTTTCCGTTTCTTAATTATCCCAAACAGTTTATGTTGGTTGGTAGCGAGAGGTCAAAACTTGACATTTCATTTTTAAGTATTACTACGAACAATACCTTTAAGAAGCATTACCCTTAATTTTGTATCAATATACAAAGATCAATACCAATGTGGCCAAATATAATCTTAATTTTGTATCAATATACAAAGATCAATACCGATGTAGCCCAATACAATCTTAATTTTACATTAATATACAAGGGTCAATACCATTGTGGCCAAATATAATCTTAATTTTGTCTTTTTCTTTTCTGTATCCTCCTTTCTCTCCTATATAGGAGTGAACAGACTTGAGAAAAATGGGACATAGACATAGTATAGGAAAGATCAAGAAAAAAGGACAGATTATTGAATATAGCCTTATACCTTTGTATACTGATACAAAATTAATATTATATTTGGCTAAATTGGTATTGATCATTGTATATTACTGCAAAATTAAGATTGTATAGGGCTACATCGGTATTGATCTTTGTATATTGATACAAAATTAAGATTCTGCTATTTAAAGATGAGTCTTAACCTCTGTACCCCAGCTGAAATGACAAATTTGTCCTCACCAGTCTTCAGTGAATTTTCTTGTTACCACAATAACGTATTATTGAATAATTCTAACTAAATTGCTTAGAGATTTGAATACATTGTTGTGAGTTTTCCAAGACTTAAATACAGTATTTTTGTAGTCTAATTGCCAATTATTCTCTCCATTTGAACATTAATATGAGAAATTGAAATCATGAAATCTGTAATATGAAATTCTACTTATTGTGAACTCTTGCCAGTAGAGAGAGAGATCAAAGATATTTTACCTCTCAGTCTGAATCATGGCAGAAGTCAACAGAGTATCCTCTGGTCTGAGAAAAAAGAAATTCAATGTCAAAAAAAGTTTGAGGTTGAGAATTAGTCCTTGCTTCTCTTTTGGAGGCCACTATGAACAATAAATGAGCGGATATAAGAAAAGTTCTGAATTAATATGCTTACAGTCAAAATCTCTAAGATGACAAAAGCAATTTTGAAAATAAAATTAAAGGAAATGGCTAGTTCAAATACTTTTCAATAATCGTGATTTCCCCAGGACATTATGTGTGAGTGGGTTTTCTCAGTGGACTCCAGGCTATCATATACAAATTCTGGAAAGTCCGTTAGTTCTCCAGCACACGCTTCTCTGTATGAATTTTTACAAGGAAATTAACTAATCTGACCTGCAAGTTCATTTCAAGAACCAAATGAGGCAACATGTGATGATGAACATGTTCCCTAGTGTGAAAAGAGCTCTATAGATATAATGTATCTTGTTAATCTCTATAGCTTCACTGCACTAACCTAAGCATCTAGAAATTTAACATGGCTTTATTAGATCCTGTGCGATATATAGAGCCTGTACAACTCAGTATGTCTCAGTTTATAATAGCTGATCACAAAACACCCAGGTCAATTAAGAAAACACTACAAATTAAATACTGCCTACTATCAGCAACAAATATAATAGCTTCTTAAAGATTAAATACTTGGTGTAAATAGGAACAATCAGAAGGAACTTCATGGACTTATAGTAGGCAATGGGAAATCAATAGTCATCGAGTAATTGAAGAGGATTTGGATAAATGAGAGAAAAGGAACAAGACAAAGAAAAGACTTGACAGAGGCAGGAAAAAGAAAATCCTGAACAACCAGAACAAATAAACCCTTTCTCAGGCAGCAGTGACAGATGCTAGCTAAAAACTTTGAATTCTCTCATTCTTGCCTTTTGTAGAATCCAACACACACATTCTTTGCCTTCAAAAAATTTGAGGAAGAATTCCACACCAACAGATCACTAAAGAACAATTTATCCTCAAACACCTAATGCCTCTTCTCTTTTGAGTTCTTCTTCCACCAAAGGCAATGTAGACTGTTATTGACAGCTTGTCACCATGCAGCCTGTAACCACACTCATTAATACATCCACAGCCAGAAAGACAATGAGAGAAAGGACAGCTTAATTCTCACATTTTGTCACTGATAGCCCTTTCTCCAAATACAACCTGCAAACTTCAAAAACCTAGACAAGTAACTGCACCCCTCAATTCCAAATCGAGCACACTAGACATGAGTCAGATTGATTTTGTTTCTAAGCACTAATTGTATTTGAACAGCCAAGTCTGGCTCAAGAGGAAGCAAATTTCTAGGAAAATGGAAACATAATGAGAATGTTTTGCCATAGTGGTGTTTAGGATTAACACATAACCAGAGGCAAACATGGAGTCTTGTTTTGTCCACAAAATTGTAATTGTGAACCCAGAAACTTTGACAGGTATGTTCATGGCATGCCAGAGCACTTTTTACACATGTGTTTTGTGCACCATTTTTCCTGGTAAAGGAAACTTCTCCCATGCATAACTATGTAATCCCCAGGGAGAACAGTGATTTCTGTGGGGAAAGCCACTGCAGGGTTACTCAAAGTGTCCTTGTGACGACATAGGAACACTTTTGTACACTCCTTTTCCCTAGCCTAGTGACTTTAAGCCACAAGTGGGTCACTACTTTAGTGATCCCTGTATGGCAGCATCCTCTATGAGCTCATTTAGTAAAAAAAACCATTTAGTATCTGTGAAGCTCTGAGTGTTCACTAGGGTCTGAGGATGAAACGCTTCACTTGAAAGTTATTTATTTAAGTTCCTTGCACTGCAATATTATTTTACTTCTCACTTTGCTAAGGTACCTTGTTTTTCTGTTTGCTATTGCCTTAGGTTTGTAAATAATACCTTTTCAATGAATATTACATTTTACTTAACAGCACAGTCAAGTTCGTTAGAGGAACCAAGTTCCTCTCCATTGACCTATATCACATTGTTTACCATGGAATAATTGGGCAAGGGTATAGGGGTGAAAAGTATATACCTTTCATGTGACTCCCTTTATCACTTACCCCTTGCTTTTGGTACAACTGAAGGAGCCTGATGTCATACCTTCCAGTGACTACTCTCAATTCATGATTTGGACACCAGCACTTGATCATTCATCAGAGGCAAACAAGAAGCTTCAATTGGCACAGAGTAGCTTCTCACCACATAACTTTCAGTAGAGACAGATTTCCAACCCATGGTATTAAAACCAACCCATGGTATTAAAACCAACCCATGGTATTAAAACATTAAATTGTTGCCAAACCAAATGCCCTCATAATAAATTATAGCCCCATGGAAGAAATTCTGTAAGAGAGAAACCATTATTCCAGGTTCAAAAGGTATCTACCTGGCCTGGAAATAAAGTCTGAACCTCAGTGGAGCCATGGAGAGTTACACTTTTACCCTTTGAAGCACATGTTCTTTCCGTTACCAGGAAATACTGCCTCTTCCAGGCACAGAGCTTTCCAGACCATCCTGAAGTAGGGGTTAATATTTTCCATTCCATTCTTTCACTGTGTATAACCCTTGAACACTCTTTCATTGGAACACTGATTATTTGTTTTAATGCTCATTTTAGCTCAGGTCACATCTCTTTGAAAACAAAGATGTATTTGTTTATTTCTTTAGTGCCAAGATAATGACAGGGTCCTTGTTTGTGAAGTAAGCATTGTCAGGGTCACATGAAATGGTAACACTAAGCGAACAAGGGACAGGCATGCAAAACCATTTGTCCATGTCTCCAACAACCATTCCAGCTGTGAAAAGGTGAGAGTAACTATCACCATTTATTCCATTCATGTTGATAAAATCAATTCTGAATAAAATGGATGCCAAGGGCAGCTTTCAAATGAAAAGGTATCCATTCATTCAGTAAACATTTACTGATTAATCACTATATGCCACAAAAGGTGAGATAAATGACATGTCCCTGCTCCCAAGCAGACAAGAAATAAATCACTAAGGTTCAGGGCAATGGAGCTGTTGAGTACTAAGAGAGGAGACAGACGTCATCCACACTAGGGGACTCAGAAAGAAATCTCTGTAGAGGATATAGTCAATGTCCTTGAAAGACTCAGAGGACTGATGTGAGAAGAAAGCACAGAAAGCATTTTAAGTAAGTGGCAAAGCTGTGGCAAATTTCAGTGTTGGGAAAGAAGCCAGCAAGTTCTTCTGGGAATCTGGAAGTAGTTTGGCATGGCTGGATTTGTGGCTTGAGCAGTAAGAGCAGAATAGGGAAAAGAGATATTCTATCTACTAATGTTAAAAACGAATGCTTGTAAATGAGCCTTGAATTTTTAACAATTCTATGTTTATAGATTCCAACTGCAGATGCTAGCAAAGTTCCCACAGGGCTGTGCTGCTATACTCAGAATCTGGGATAGCCGATCAAATTTGATACATCTTGGGGAAGAAATGTTCCTTATGATTCTGGAAAGTTAAGCTAATTCTATTTGTTAACAGTCTTAAAGCTGACTGCATTACAAATCCATCAGGTAAGTATGGCGATGTGGCTAGGGGGCAGAATATTTATTTACCCAGCATATGAATGGATTTGGAGTTCAGCACCACAGATACATAAATAATAAATAATCCAAAATGTACATGGACTAAACATTTTATTCAGTTATTAAAATAACATTTAAAATTGCCTTCTAAATCTAGACTAAAACAAAATTAACTAGTTTGGAGGACAGCATATTTCAGCAACACAGAATAATTTGTGAGTCCTGCCTACAACCAGATGTGACTGCTGTCTCAGAGTTTCCCCCTCATGGATAACTGATTTAATTTAGAGGATTTAAAGTATCCATGAGAAATTTCAATAGTAATTTCTTCAGTTGAACTTAACCCAAGTTTGACTTTGTATTCTATGGGTTGTATGCCTGTTAACTCCAATACTGGTGCCTGGATTTGAATTCTTTAATCAGTGTTCCCTCTTCGGAGTATCCAGGTGTCAGTTTACTAAGTTTGTGTGTGGACTTCCTTGTTTCTCTGAGAAAGTCATGGAGCCTAAAGACATAGTAACACCTACAATGCAGAATATAGAATTCCCAAGGAATATTGTAACTGCTTAAAAGGTCGACAGAACTACATGAACTGTAGTGATTGAGCACACCTCAACTTCTATATGATGTCTACAAATGGAATTGTTCATTACTGACTTCAAGATTTTCAATTCTCAAAACTATGTATGAACTTTTGAATGGAAAAAAATAAAACAAAAAAATCATGCTCTTGCTTACATTAACTTAGTTTAAACAGTTAAGAATCCCACAGAACAAACTCTATTCACCTTTCAAGTTGTATGCAGAGCTCTCAGCACAACCCCAGTTCTAAGGAACTATCAGTGTATATGAGCTGGTGGCTATTCCCAAGCTCAGTATCTCTGTTATTCACAGGAAATACTTATCTGCTGAATAAATCCTCTCCATTATCTCATGTCAACTTGTAAATGTACCAAGGCCTTTTGGAAAAGACCAAAGATTAAGACAGATGTGCTGGCATTTGCGTGTAATCCCAGTAGTCAGGAAGTTGAGACAGGAGAATCAAATTTGAGTACAGCCTGAGCTACACAGTGTGGTCCTACATATAAAAATTAATAAAAAATAAAAGTAGGAAAAATGGGCTGGTAGATATCTTCTAAATTTCATTAGAATGTAATTTAAATTTTTTTATTTTAGACAAAATATCAGAGCAGAACAACATCCTTATTACAAACAAACAAAATCTAGAATTAGCAAATATTAGTAATTAAATTAGTAAATAAAGCTCATTGGAAAACAGATGGGAAATTATTTTGTTTTGTTTTTGAAACTTGAAAAATGTATGCAGGAAAGGGAAGCATGAACAAAAGAGAATTACTTTAAACTTTAAATGTTCTAACAGTCCTATATTAATAAATATGTGAAATAATGATTTTTCAGAGGAAATGCTGTATGTGCCTAGGTCTCAAGATATGTCCAAAATAATTCACAGCATACTTCTGAGATCAGTTAGTCTAATTTCTTCTACTGGTGAAGAAAGGTGCCAAGCTGCCTAGGACACAGCCTGTCACAGTGAGAACTAGCACTAAAATAGAACAGTTGTTTCTCTGGATTTCAGAGTTCCAATTCAGCAGATGTCAGCCTTCTACTAAATACTCTGAAAATTAAGCAGTTCTCAGATAGGTTTGTACCAACTGACTGAAAATACTCTAAACTCTTCAAGTGCTGTAAGCACTTAATGCCTAGGGATTTAGTATGTCCTTAGTGATTACTTCCACTATTGTTCAATGTTAAGATGATGATAAGCATCCAAGAAACACACATTTAAAATATAAATTATTTATGCTAAAGTCTTATAGGGAGAAAGCAATCTAAACATTGGGTGAGGAGTCTGAAGTTTATCTTTAGGTAAGAACTGAAGTTATTTGAAATTGATAAAGTGAATCAATGTTTACACAGTGTCAGTACCACCTACTAACAAAATCAAATAACTGTAAGAGAGAAGACAAGTATGCTTCTCATGTTCATGTCGGACTAGAAATTGTTGTATACCATGGCATGTAGGTAGTTTCCTTCTGACTTTTTGGCACTGAAAACACAAAACATTTAATACTATACATTTTATACATATTGATAACAAGGAAAATAACTCATGTGTGGAAACATGTTTTTCATCCCTGTGATAGAAACATTGTATGTTAACAGACTATTTAAACACACATGAACACATGCAGAAGAATATATGAACTATAGAGGTATGGAAGGAAGGAAGATGAAATGAGAAAGATGAGGTAACATGTAACTTTCACTCAGCAATTGCTTATTGGGAAACTACTATTCCCAAGCATTATTTTGGGTAGCAAGCAAAAATATCTTAGAGCTGACATTCTACTGAGTAGAAAAAGAAAATAAATATATTTAAATATTTTATCATGCATCAGAAGGGAATAACTTTTATTGCTATATTGCTATTTTAAGCAGGATTGGCTTAAAAATTTTGAGCTAGTTTCCATGAGGTGTTCATATCATGTCCCAGGAAGTAATCTAAAACAGCACTTCATTTGTAATAAAACCTATCGACATAACTCACTGAATTTATAGACAAATACTTTGCGTAATTTTTGAAGTAGCAATTTTTGTCTTCCTCTCCTATTGCCAAATCACTATTTTAGAAGGATTATTGCTTTGGATGTTAATAACAACAATAAGAATGGGGTCTCCTTAAATGGAGTAGTGCTATAAAATTAGATTGATATTCAGCTTTATATTCAGCCCATAAATCTCTAGAGCATCATAATAATTAATTAAAGAGTGAACAGGTAAAGAGAATGAAATGATACCACAAATAGGAACTTACCAAGGAAAGATGACATACAAATCAGCAGACCATGAATGTATCACTCTTGATTTGTTGAAAGAATATGCACACAGTCTTCATACTTGTTGGTCTCTGTTAGCAATATAGATAGGAGCTCATACCCAGCTATTGTGTGTGGTAAGGGTTTGGTTTCCTAAAAATATCCAGTTATGATATGAGAATGTTTTTATTTTAATCCCAGATGTAGGGCTTCTTAAGTTAGTCCCTGGGTGTAAAGTATATGTGTCTTGTGTGCTAGCAGGGGCATGGCTTAGCCAGCTGCAGAAAAGATATTTCTGAGGACTCAAGAGAGGGTTATAAAAAGCCAGAGCCACAAGAAGTAGGAGGTGCTCCAAATAAGGAAGAGGTTGCTGCTTTCTTGGCTGGTGCTTCCCCAAACTGTTGCTGGTTCATCCTGCTGCTGCACCTGCTGGTTTTCTGTGTTGGCTATTACTAGTTTGCTAGAATTCTGGATACCCTGACTACTAAGATTGGTATTGTCCCAAAGAACCCAATGACCCTAAGCAGAAGAAAGCAACTCAAAGAGACCTCTATCCCTTTCCCCTTAACCTTCTTTCTCTTTCACCTAGTGTTGACAGGTTTGAAGGAACAAGGATTGGAAGGGAGGTAGAAGTAATAAGTACAGTAAAAACCACTCTCAACAATTGTGTTTCTTTTTTCAATATAGATCTGTACCAAAAACCCTTCCCTTCGACCAACACAATGTGCACAGCAGTCTTAGATGTGATTACATTTTTTAATACTATAACCTAGAACTTCCAAATATGCATAGCTCTGAATCTCTAATAGTTGGATTGGAAGATGGAATTGCTGCACACTTAGTAATTTATTCAATCATGTTACAATTCACACTGAACCTTTAAAAATGCCACAACATTTTACTAAGACCATAACACTTCACTGAGATCTTGGTATCAAGAGATAAAAAGACAGGGGTTTTCCAAGGTGGTGCTGACCATCATGCACAGTATCTGAGTGGTGAGAGGCTGAGCTTAGTCACTGTGGAGTGAATGTGAGGCCCCACAGCTGACCGTGAAACAACCACCCTCAGAGCAGCCATTTCTGTCACCCATCTGGAAAGGAGCTCCAGCTTGACCCATCTGCCATTCCAGCTTAAGGCTCCAGCCTCAGGTCAGTAGCCCTGTCGGCCTTCCTCAGTTCTAGGCAGACCTGCTCTCCTTTCCAGGAGGAACAGCCAGACCATGGATGCTCACTTATCACTGAGAATTTCTTTCAGGGTTCCCAACATGGGGACTGCAAATGCAGCCTGTGTCAGTGTTTCCCTTGCAAATGCTGGAACTTACCAACCCTCTGAGCTCCTGAGCTCCTGCAACAGTCATCCTCAGGCTCAGCGACTCTGGCCTCCATCCTGGGGGAAGCTCCCAGCCTGAACAATGCAAGGTTCCAGACCATGATACCAATGGAGCTCAATAACTGCTGAATGAATGAGTTACTGAACTAAAAACAATCCTGGTGGTGAGGAGAGAACCCAGGTTCCAGTGATTCACAGATCCAGGCTCAGGTCCACAGCTCAACCTGCCTTTCTGAGGAGACCCACCAATTCTCAAGACCATACAGGTTAGTCCTCCTCACACCAAACCCCTGCCTATAGATCCAATTGGCTCACAACCAGCTGAAGAGAGTTGTAGCTACTCTTCGAGATCCAGTTTCTATTATGCCATAATCTGGAGATAGGCATCTGGTACACAGCATCAGGCTTCCTCCAGAACAGAGGTCTTCCCTGGCACCAAGGCCAGTGAGTATCAGGAACAAACAACACTAGGGTCAGCCAGATGGCTAAAGACCATGGTAAGAACACTATCAGAAACAAAACAAAACAAACAAACAAAAAAAAAAACCCCAAAACCAACCAAACAAACAACAACAAAAACAAGGCAATTGGCACCTCCAGAAACTACTTAAAATGATACAGAAAACTCTGGATATCCTAACACAACTGACTCAGAAGAAAATGACCTTAAATCTACACTTATGAAAATGATAGAGGTCTTAAGGGAGGAAAATAAATCCCTCAAAGAAAAACAGGAAAATATAATAAAACAGGTGATGGAAATGAATAAAGCACTTAAAGAAATGTAGATTACAATTAAACAGGAGAAGGAAAGGGATAAAATGGTTCAAGACCTGAAAAGGAAATTTAAAGCAATAAGGAAACCACAAGCTGAGACAATCCTAGAACTGGAAAACCTAGGAAAATGAAAGGAAAAACTTATATAAGCATTACCAACAGAATGGAAAAGATGGAAAAGTCTCAGGCACAGAAGATAAAATTGAAGAAATTGATAAATCTGACAAAGAAAATGTAAAATCTAAAAAAATCCTGCAACAAAAATAGTTAGGAAATCAATGACAGTATAAAATGATGAAACCTCAGAGTAATAGAAATACAAGAGAAGGCTCCCAGTTCCAAGGACCAGAAAATATCTTAAACAAAATCATAGAAGAAAATTTCCCAAACCTAAATAAAGAGATGCCTATAACCATACAGGAAGCCTACAGAACTCCAAATATATTAGACCAGAAAAGAAATTCCTCCTGACACATAATAATCAAAACACTAAATGTACAGAACAAAGAAAGAATATTAAAAGCTGCAAGAGAAAAGGGCCAAGTAACATATAACAGCAGACCTATCAGATTCAGACTTGAATTCTCAACAGAGACCCTAAAAGCCAGAAGGGCCTGGAGAGATGTCTTGCAGACCCTAAGAGACCACAGATGCCAGCCTAGATTACTATACCCAGTAAAACTTTCAATTACTATAGATGGAGAAAAAAGGACATTTTATGACAAAATTAAATTTAAACAATATCTATGCACAAATACAGCCCTATAGAAGATACTAGAAGGAAAACTCCAACCTAAGGAGGTTAACTACACCCAAGAAAACACAGGAAACAAATAACCCTACTGCAACAAATTCAAAAGAAAAGAAGCTCACTAATACACTACCATCACCAAGATCAAGATAACAGCAACTAACAATCACTGGTCATTAATATCTCTCATCATATATGGACTCAATTCCCCAATAAAGAGACACAGGTTAACAGAATGGTTACAAAAACAGAATCCCACATTCTTCTGCTTACAAGAAACACACCTCAGCAAAAAGATAGACATTATCTCAGAGTAAAGGGATGGAAAACTATATACCAAGCAAATGGATCAAGAAGCAAGCTGGAGTAGCCATTCCAGTATCTAATAAAACAGACTTTAAACCAATGTTAATCAAAAGAGATTTAGAAGGACATTTCATACTCATCGAAGGAAAAATCCAACAAGATGATATCTCAATACTGATCATCTATGCCACAAATGCAAGGTCACCCACATTAATAAAAGAAACACTACTAAAGTTCAAATCCCAAATTGAACCTCACACAGTAGTAGTGGAAGAGACTTCAAGACACCACTCTCACTACTGAGTAGATCAAAGATACCAAACAGAGAAATAATGAAACTAACAGATGTTATGAATCAAAATGACCTAACAGGTAGCTATAGAACATTTACCCAAGCACAAAGAAATATACTTTCTTCTCAGCACCTCATGGAAACTTCTCCAAAATTGACCATATAATCAGTCACAAAGCAAGATTCAACAGATACAAGAAAACTGAAATAACCCCTTATATTTTATTAGACCATCATGGCAAATAGCTGGACTTCAGCAATAACAGAAACAACAGAAAGCCTACAAACTCATAGAAACTGAACAACTCTACATACTGATCTCTAGTTCAAGGAAGAAATAAAAGAAGAAATTAAAGGCTTTTTAGAATTCAGTGAAAATGAAGGCACAACATACCCAAACTTATGGGACTCAATGAAAGCAGTGCTAAGAAGAAAGTTCACAGCACTAAGCATCTTCAAAAAGAAATTGTAGAGTTCTCATACTAACAATTTAAAAGCACACCTAAACGTTCTAGAACAAAGATAAACGAACGTACCTAAGAAGAGTAGATGGCAGGAAATAATCAAACTTGGGTCTGAAATCAATATATTAGAAAAAAAAAGAGAACAATGGAAAAAAATCAATGAAACCAAGAGCTGGTGCTCTGAGAAAATCAGCAAGATAGACAAACCCTTAGCCAAACTAACTAAAAGACAAAGAGACAGTATCCAAATCAGCAAAACCAGAAATGAAAAGGGGGACATAACAACAGACACTGAGGCAACCCAAAGAATCATTAGGTCTTACTTCAAAAACCTGTGTTCCACAAAATTGGAAAATCTAAATGAAATGGACAATTTTCTTGACAGAATTCCCTTACCAAAGTTAAATCAGGATTGGGCAAACAAATTAAACAGTCCTATAATCCCTAAGGAAATAGAAACAGTCATTAAAAATCTCCCAATCAAAAAAATCTCAGGGCCAGATGGTTTCAGCACAGAATTTTACCAGATCTTCAAAGAAGAGCTAATACCAGTGCTGCTCAAATTTTTCCACAAAATAGAAACAGAAGGAACATTGATAATCTCATACATTCTATGAAGACACAATCACCCTGATACCTAAACCACACAAAGACTCAACAAAAAAAGAGAATTTCAGACCAATTTCCCTCATGAACATTGATGCAAAAATATTCAATAAAATTCTCTCAAACTGAATTCAAGAACTCATCAAAAACATTATCCACCATGATCAAGTAGGCTTCATCCCAGGGATGCAGGGATGGTTCTACATACAAAAATCCATCACTGTAATACATCATATAAACAAACTGAAAGAAAAAAATTATATGATCATCTCACTAGATGCTGAAAAAGCCTTTGACAAAATCCAACAACTCTTCATGATAAAAGTATTGGAGAGATTAGGGATACAAGGCCTATACCTAAACATAATAAAGGCAATATACAGCAAGCTGATATCAACATCAAATTAAATGGAGAGAAACTTAAAGCAATGCCACTAAAATCAGAGACATGACAAGGCTGCCCACTCTCTCCATATCTATTCAACATCATACTTGAAGTTCTAGCTAGAGAGTAAGACAACTAAAGGAGACCTAGGGGATACAAATTGGAAAGGAAGAAGTCAAAGTACTCCCATTTGCAGATGATATGGTAGTGTACATAAGTGACCCCCAAAATTCTACTAGAGAACTCCTATAGTTTGAGAAACACCTTCAGCAAAATTGCAGAATACAAGTCAACTAAAAAAAAAAATCAGTAGCCCTCCTTTACACAAATGATAAATGGGCTGAGAAAGAAATTAGAGAAACAACACCCTTCACAATAGCTACAAACAACATAAAACATCCTGGTGTAACTCTAACCAAACAAGTGAAAGACCTGTATGACAAAACCTTCAAGTAAATAAAGAAAAAATAAAAAATAAAACAAGATACCAGAAGATAGAAAGATCTTCTAGGCTCATGGATTGGTAGGATTAACATAGTAAAAATGGCCATCTTACCAAAAGCAATCTGAAGATTCAATGCAATTCCCATCAAAATCCCAAAACAATTCTTTGTAGGCCTTGAAATAACAATTCTCAACTTGAT
Organism: Lophiomys imhausi; assembly: GCA_907164525.1. NCBI lineage: Eukaryota > Metazoa > Chordata > Mammalia > Rodentia > Muridae > Lophiomys > Lophiomys imhausi. Next base: position 4,775,855 of record CAJQZJ010004748.1, on the reverse strand, counting down.
ATGAAAAAAAAAAACCCCACGATAGAGAAAACAGTCCTGTACAATAAAAGAATCTCTGTAGGTATCACCATTCCGTATACTAAGCTTTACTACAGAGCAATAGTAATAAAAACCACATGGTGTTGGCATAAAAACAGACAAGTTGACCAATGGAATCAATTCAAAGATCCAGAAATAGATCCAAACACCTACGGAAACTTGATTTTTGACAAAGATGCCCAAACTACATAATAGAAAAAAGATAGTATCTTCAACAAATGGTGCTGGTCTAACTGGATTGACTACATGTAGAAGAATGCAAATAGACCAATATTTATCACCCTGCATAAAACTGAAGTTCAAGTGGAATCAAGACCTCAACATAAAAATGGATACACTAAATCTAATAGAAGAGAAAGTGAGGAAAAGCCTTGAACTCATTAGCATAGGAGAAAACTTCCTCAACAGAACACCAATAGCTTAGACACTAAGATCAATAATTATTAAAAGGGACCTCATGAAACTGAAAAGCTTCTGTAAGGCCAAGGACACTGTCAATAGAACAAAATGGCAGCCTACAGACTGGGTAAAAGATCTTCATCAACCCCACATCTGACAAAAGGCTAATATCCAAAATTTATAAAGAACTCAAGAAATTAAACACCAACAAACCAAACAATCCAATAAAAAACTGGGGTACAGAGCTAAACTGAGAATTCAGTACAGAGGAATTTCTAATGGCTGAGAAGCACTTAAAGAAATGCTCAACCTCCCTAGTCATAAAGGGAAATGCAAATCAAAACCACTTACTTATGAAATTCCATCTTATAGCAGTCAGAATGTTAAGATCAAAAATGCAAGTGACTGCATTTTTGATGAGAATGTGGAGAAAGGGGAACACTTTTCCATTCCTGGTGGGGGTGCAAACTTGTGTAATCATTTTGGAAATCAATCTGGTGCTTTCTCAGAAAATTGGGAATAGTTTTACCTCAAGACTCAGCTATATGACTCCTGGGCATAT
>CAJQZJ010004748.1:4742355-4772355 GCA_907164525.1 Lophiomys imhausi | reverse complement strand
GTTGGATAAAATTCAATGACAGATTCCTCTACATTCACATTTTGTTATACAGAATGGAGAGGCTTAGGGGTTTAAAAAATCTCTTTTTCTAGCTCCACAAAGCTTAGCTCCTTACATTCTTCCTATATTTGACAGCAACTTTGTTCTAGGAGAGCTGGCTGGTGCCTTCCCTGAGGAAATGGAACCATGGATCAGCATTGCAGGTAGGATGTGCCAATACACCATGATATATGGAGAAAAGGAAGATTAATTTAATGTTTGTAGAATATTATTCTTAAATGATTAGAAGGAAAAGAATTCCAAAGAATCCAAATGTAACTAATCAAGGAAGAGAAGAAAAGTTGATACATCACATTGGTATTGCAACAGCACAAGTGTAGCTGCTGCAACCCAGGTAGTTCCTGATGGGATCTTGAGCAAGATATTCCTGGGGGTGAGGAGAAGGACCAAGAATTACAAAGCTTTGGGAGCTAATTATCTGCAGATTAGTGCCTTAGTTGGGGTTTCTATTGCTGTGGTAAGACACCACAACAAAAAACAGCTTGGGGAAGAAAGGGTTTATATTAATTTACAACCCTCAGGTCACTCCATTACTGAGAAAAGCAGGGCAGGAATCTAGAGGCTGGAATTGAAGCCAAGGCCATGGAGGAACTTTGTTTACTGCCTTGGTCCTCATGCCTTACTCAACCTGCTTTTTTTATACAACTCAGGAATACCAGCCTAGGGTTGTCACCATCCAAGTGAACCAGGCCCTTCCAATCAATTAGCAATCAAGCAAATCTCCCACAGCATGTTTACAGGCCAATCTAATGGAGCCATTTTCTCAACTTAGGTTCCTGCACCCGGATAATTCTAGTTTATGTCAAGCTGACAAAACAACAACAACCAGAACACATATGAGAAGATAATCTATAAGCTCATCAGATTTCTGAGAATGTGCTAATAGGATTTAAAGAGAATCAGCTGCATGCATCATATACCTCCAGGCAGAAAATGAATAACCTGTAGCATATTCTTGGATATGAACATGTGTAGAGCTTTCTACTCATTATTCCCTAAAAATTACAGCATAATAAATATTTACATATGATTTTCATTTTACTAGATGTTCTTAGTCATGTAGTATAACTTAAGGTATGTGAGATGACCATAGAAACCAATTAAAAATGGGCCCAAGACCTCAAAATAAGACTGGGACTTGTAAAACTGCTGGAAGAAAGTACAGGGACACCACTTCTAGCTATGACAATAGGTAAGGAATTTTTGCAAGGATACTGGTTGCTCAGAAAATAATAGCAAGGATTAGAAGCATGTTAAAACTCAACAGAGTGCAGAAAAAAATCTGCACAATAGAAGAAAATATTCTAATTACATATCTGATAGATTAATGAATGAACTTATGAAGAACTCTGAGCACCCAATTAAGTCTCAAAATCATCACACCAATAAATAGGTAAATTAATTTAATAGTTATCAAAAGGAAAAGCACAAATGGTCTACAACTATTTGGAAAATGTTGGTCACCCTTAGCCATCATATAAATGCAAATAAAGATTGCTATGAGATTCTATCTCACTCCAGTCAGAATAGCTGTCATTAAAAAATAATAATGATTGTGGAGAAAACTAGGGGAAAAAGAAATATATATATAATGTTGGTATAAAAGAACTGTAATGAAACCAGTATGGAAATTAGCAGAGAGATGCCTTGAAAACCAAACTAAAATTGTATATGAAAAAACTGCACCATTATTGTGTATAAACAAAGGAATCTCAGACAGCACACCACATAGATACTTGCATATTCATGTTTTGCAGCAGTATTCACAATAGCCAAGATATTGAACCAGAAAAGATGCCCAATAATGGATGAATAGATGAGAAAATGTGTTTATGTACAACCTAACTTTGTTCACCAACAAATATTAAAATGCAGAAAAATGGTGAGAGCGAGAAATCATCATGTTAAACAAAACAAGATAGAGCCAGAACAGCTAATAAATATATATATTTCTTTCATGTATAGAATCTAGACATATCTAGTTATCTATCTTCTGTCTGTCTATCTATCTATCTATTTCTCTATCTATCCATCTATCATCTATCCATGTGGCCTATGGTAGGAAGGCTATATGGGGACTGGAGGACTTCAAAGAAAGAGAAAGAGGAAACATGGGAAAGTGATGGGGAGAAGATCTTCTCTATAGGCTTAACAAAAACAAGACTAAAACAACAACATACACAGCATGAAAGTAGGTGAACTATTGGAAGAGAGGAAGTAAAGCAAGAGGAGATGGGAGGGCCAGGAGATGATAATGAGGAGCTCAATATTAGTACAGTATAATGATGCATATGAATGAAAACATAAAAATGAAACTCATTATTTTGTACACTAAAAATTAACATTAAGATGTGCAAAGACATATGGGAAGAGGTACAAAAATTATATGCAAAACAAAGGTACTTTATACAGTTGATTAACCATCTGTAGATCAGGGTAAAATAGGAGAGTCTTAGAACCAGCATCTCAGAAACTGGTGGCTGAGCTGTACTGTTAAAATCTAACACAACAGGCTCCCTTCTTGGTGAGGGAAAAGCTGATAAACAGCCAGGAGATAGAAGAGTGACGCAATGTTTATTATTTTCAATAGATAAGGACAACATTTAAGATAATTTTTAAAGCAATGTCTCCCTGAATGCAAAAAACAAGGGGTTTTCATTGGAGAAACTTAAATATATTCATATGTGAGAGATCTCCTATAATATGTAGAGGCAGCATGGAAGTCCTGCTTCCTTAAAAGTTCACATTCAGAAACTGATATCCCGGGTAGAGAATTCAGTAGAATGAGTAATTTTCCTTCCAGGTTACCATCTATCATCTATCCATGTGGTAACTCAACAATTGCACATGTTTCACACAAACATCTCTAGAGAGCCTTTACCCTGATACAAACAAACCAGCTTTGAAAGTGAATTAGCAGGTCTGGAGAGGTGGCCGAGGAGTTAAGAACACATGCTGCTCTTGCAGAGGGATCCCAGCTCAATTTCCAGCACTTATATCAGATGGCTCACAACTGTCTATAACTCCAGTTCTAGGGGATATGACATTTCCTGGCTTCTGAGGGCACCTATATGCATATGGCATACATACAGTCAAGCAGAAACAAGTATATACACATATATACAAAATAAAAAGGAACTTTAGTCATATTTCAAAGTAATAAAATAGCCCTTGCCCCAAGCACAGTTGAAGAATGTTGGCTGGATGAGTAAGGACTGAGCTTATTAACTTGATTCATGACTTGAGGAGCTTAAAACACTCATTCATGGAAAGTTTACAATGACTTCATTTCAAGTACAAAATTACACTTTAAGAAAAATGGACATTTTGACACAGAGAAGTCATTCCTAGTTCAATTTTGGCTTAAGCACTCATCATAGAAGAAATGGAGGCAAAGTCCAAAATATTCAGAGAATTTCTTATACTATAACCTACAACATTACTGTTTGTCCTGCAAACTGTTCACTTGGAAAAGCCTACTTAGGGTTTTGTTGCCACACTCCAATTTCTGCAAACTGGGCAAACTGGGAGGGACGGGATTTGCTTTTTAGTCTACTGATTTCCTTAAGCATGGATGTAATTTGTCCATTAATATTTGAAGGTGTACACTGCTCTTGCTCTTTGTTCATACTTCTGATGGAGGACTTTTCCATATCTTTAAATCAGGGCTTCCTCCTCTGGACTTAGCTGGAGGACCTTCCTGGATGCTGACTCACGCTTGCTAATCTCGCTCCTGTGAACCCCCAGGGCCAGTCATTTGCCTAGTCTTGGGCAAGGGAGACATGAAGACTGGAGAACAGCTGCTAGTAGGACTCTTTTCCCCCTACGGAGGGGCCCAGCCTTGATATGAGTGTTTATGCCTAGTATTACTACATATTTTTATGCTGTGTTCAGTTGATATCACTGATCTTTTTGGAAGGGAAAGAGGAGAGAAAAGGAAGGTAGGGTGAAAGACTTGGAGAAGAAGAGGGAGGGAGCTTTGATCAAGATATGTTGTATGAGAGAAGAATAAATTTAAATAAAGAAATAAACAAATAATAATAAAAAAGATTGGGGGATGGTGTATAACCAAACAGAGAACTGGGCACATCAGAGCCCAGAATGTCGACCATTACACCGTGAAACAGTGTTCAGGACAAGGTACTAAAATACATTATTCTGCCATATAATAATAAGTTCTGTGTCTGTAGCTATGACAGAGATGGGAAAAGTCTTAAAGGAGAGATACTTCATAAGGTACTTCAGAGGGAGGGGTTAAAGGACCTCACAGATAATGTCAGCTACAGATGCCTCCCTGGCTGGTCCTGTTTGCTATGCCACGCTGAGGCTCTTCGGCATGCTGTGTAGTTGGGCTGGCAACATTCATCATTTCCACCATCTTACACATTATATTGAGTGTCAGCTTGGGTCTACATACACTGCCAAGGAAAATGACATCAGAAACACCTTTGAAAGCACTGCCATGTGCCAGTTTGTTCGTTTGTTTGGTGAATGGGAGTTATTTGGACATGCTCACACTTTGGTATCATCTAACCTTAATTTTGGTACCATGGGAATCAGTCAAGAGGAGATCAGTAATTTTCTTGAGCACATCTTGCCATGCTTGGCTTTGGAAGCAAGGATTAACCATGCATACAGCATGTCATACAACAGAAGCACAAGTGCTTTTACAGAGTGCAGAAGAAGCATGCTTGTTTAGAAAAAAGCTGATTTATGTTCTCAGATGTTATAATGGGTGAAGAGAAGATGATGATGAAGAAAAAGGAAAAAGTGTATACATGAGATTTAACAGTAAATAAAGGGGTCCCAGAAGTCCCATTGTGAAGCATGGGGGAACTGAGGCTGGCAGTTAGCCTTAGATTCAGTGTGAGCAGTGGGGATGTTCTACGTACCACCTAACAGCTGAGGTCACTACCTGCAGTCACAGTCAGCAGCATAAGGTTGAAGAAAAGGACAGCACAACACTGTGGGCTATCAGCGCAGTTGATAGAATCCGTGGCCTTTGAAAGACAGAAAGACACTGTCCATCTCAAAACTGCTTGAGAAAGTTCATTAATAAGAATGGAAAACCCCAAGAGAGAAAGCAGGCTAAGGAGGGAATCAACCACATTGTAAAACTCAAAGGGTGATAAGGTAGAGGTTTCTGTAATTTAGAAAGGAAAATGATTCTTTAAAAAGAAAAAAGAAGTGAATAAAAATTTACCTCTGGAAGGCATGGAAACAGGTTTTATGTTTTTAATCTTTTCTCTCTCGGTGGGCATATTTTCTTCTGCTAGCATCTGGCCTTGTGTAAAACATCTGTTCACAGGAGACTTTTAGACTGTAAATCTTTTTACTGAGAACCTGAAACTTGCTGCTCAGTATTTTGTAATAAGAATACTAATGTGATACTTGGGAGAATCACACAAAACAAACAAAATCCCCCTTTTCCCCATACCAGGAGTCACATGGTTGTCCTAGTTACCTGGTGAGCTGGTTAGTTTTCATTGTCAACTTTATACAACCTAGATTCATCTGGGAAGAGGTTATCCCAGTTGATGAATTAACTAGATCAGATTTGCCTGTGGCTGACCCAACATGGCAGCTCAGTTAAGGCAAAGTGTCCCACTAAAAGGTAATAAAGTCCATCACTGAGACTTCCCCCCACACTTGCTAAGGGATCTGTATGACAACAAAGTTGCCTATCATCTACATTTAATCACAGTGCTTCTTCACAGAAACAGAAGAACAAAATACACTACCTAGGGATAACCATCTTTAAGCATTTTGAATATTCACAAAGAGCTTCCCTGCTCCCATTTGGTTTAATACTGAGAGGAAGATGGAAAGATGACCTTTGGGAACTGGCATTTCTTGGTCTTCAGATTTTCTGACATTCCAGGGGTCCTTGTGTTATTTTCTAGTAAATAGTCACATTTATGACTTGAGAGTGAGGTCAGTCATTCACTGTTGCACATATTGAAAATTTAAAACCCATTGTTTGAAGTATTTTTTTGAATAAATAAATTTATTTATTTGTTGCTTCACATTACATCTCCATCATATTGTCCTCTTTCCCCCATTCCCAGTTCCACCCTCCCACTCTCTACCCCATAACCCTTCCATCCTACTCTTCTGGAGTGGAGTGTTCCTACATAACAGTCCCTCACCCCAGTTCAGAAGTCATATGAGGGCTAAGAGCCTCCTCATACACTGGGGGCCTACAAGGCAGTACCACCAGTGAAAAGTGTCTCATTGTCAGGGAGAGACAACTAAAAAACAAACAAACAAAAGTCTATGTCCATGTTCCCTTTGGTGCATTGGTTGTAGTATAGATATCCTGTACTATATAGCTAAAATCTGACTATAAGTGAATAGATGCCATGTGCATCCTTCTGAGTCTGGGTTAGCTCACTCTGGTTGAGCTTCTCTAGTTCCATCCATTTGGCTGCAAATTGCATAATTTCATTGTTTCTGATAGCTGAGTAATATTCCATTGTGTATATGTACCACAATTTTTTAACCCATTCTTCAGTTGAGGGACATCTGGGTTGTTTACAGTTTCTAGCTACTACAAATAAGGCTACTATGAACATAGATGAGGAAACTTCCTTATGATTCCGTGAAGAGGCATTTGGGTGTATACCCAGAAGTGGTATGGCTGGGTCCTGAGGCAGAGCTATTCCAAGTTTTCTAAGATATCGCCAGACTGACCTCCATAGTGGTTGCACAAGCCTGCACTCCCACCAGCAATGGAGGAGGGTTCCCCTTTCTCCACACCCTCGCCAGCATGTGCTGTCATTTGAGCTTTTGATCTTAGCCATTCTGACAGGTGTGAGATGGAATCTCAGAGTCATCTTGACTTGCATTTCTCTGATGATTAAGGATGTTGAGCATTTCTTCAAGTGTCTCTCAGCCATTGTGGATTCCTCCTTTGTGAATTCTCTATTTAGCTCTCTCCCCCATTTTTGATTGGATTATTTGGTTTCTTGGCATTGTACATTTTGGATATTAGCCCTCTGTCAGATGTGGGGTTGGTGAAGATTTTCTCCCAGTCTGTAGGCTGCCATTTTGTTCGAATGACAGTGTCTTTTGCCTTACAGAAGCTTTTCAGTTTCATGAGGTCCCATTTATTGATTGTTGATCTCAGGTCCTGAGCTGTTGGTGTTCTGTTCAGGAAGTTGTTGCCTGTGCCAATGAGTTCGAGGGTTTCTCCCACTTTTTCTTCTAGTAGATTTAGTGTGACCGGCCTTATGTTAAGGTCTTTGATCCACTTGGACTTAAGTTTTGTACAAGGTGATAAGTATGGGTCTAACTTCATTCTTTTACAAATGGACATCCAGTTGGACCAGCACCATTTGTTGAAGATGCTGTCTTTCCATTGTGCCGTTATGGCTTCTTTGTCAAAAATTAGGTGGCCATAAGTGTGTGGGTCTATTTCTGGATCTTCAATTCGATTCCATTGATCTACTGGTCTGTTTCTATACCAGTACCATGCTGTTTTTACTACTATTGCTCTGTAGTACAGCTTGAAATCTGGGATGGTGATACCTCAGATTTTTTTTAATTGTACAGGATTGATTTAGCTATTCTGGGTTTTTTTTTTTTTGTTGTTGTTCCATATGAAATTGAGAATAGCTTTTTCCAGGTCTATAAAGAATTGTGTTGGTATTTTGATAGGAATTGCATTGAATATATATTGCTTTTGGTAGGATGACCATTTTTATTATGTTGATTCTACCTATCCATGAGCATGGGAGATCTTTCCATCTTCTAAAGGCCTCTTCAATTTCCCTCTTCAAGGGTTTGAAGTTCTTGCTGTACAGGTCCTTTACTTGCTTGGTTAGATTACCCCCTGGTATTTTATATTGTTTGTGGCTATTGTGAAAGGGGTTGTTTCCCTTATTTCTTTCTCACCCCATTTGTTTGTTGTATAAAGAAGGGCTTCTGATTTTTTTTTAATTAATTTTGTATACAGCCACCTTGCTGAAGGTGTTTATCAGCTGTAAGAGTTCTCTGGCGGAATTTTGGGGTCGCTTATGTATACTATCATATCGTCTACAAATAGGGATAATTTTACTTCTTCCTTTCCAATTTGTATACCCTTGATCTCTTTTAATTGTCTTATTGCTCTAGCAAGAACTTCAAGTACTATATTGAAGAGATATGGTGAAAGTGGGCATCCTTGTCTTGTCCCTGAGTTTCATACACCATGATCAAGTAGGCTTTATCCAGGAATGCAGGGATGGTTCAACATAGGAAAGACTATCAATGTAATTCACCATATAAACAAGATGAAAGAAAAAAAGAACACATGATAATCTCGCTAGATGCAGAATCATAAGGAAGTTTCCTCATCTATGTTTATAGCAGCCTTATTTGTAATAGCTAGAAACTGGAAACAACCCAGATGTCCCTCAACCGAAGAATGGGTCAAAAAACTGTGGTACATCGATACAATGGTATATTATTCAGCTATCGGGAACAATGAAATTATGCAATTTGCAGCCAAATGGATGGAACTAGAAAAGCTCATCCTGAGTGAACTAACCCAGACTCAGAAGGACACATATGGCATCTATTCACTTATAGTACGATTTTAGCTATATAGTAGAAGGTATCGATACTACAACTAACGCACCAAAGGGAACTTGGACATAGACTTCTTATTTTTAATTTTTATTCTTTATTTATTTTTTATATATTAGTTATATTTTTTCCTATTTTTTAGTCTTTTTCATCTATTGTATGCTTATTGGTTTGTTTGTTTAGTAGTTCTCTCTCCCGGGCAATGAGACACTTTTCACTGATGGTACTGCTTCATAGATCCCCAATGAATGAAGAGGCTCTTGGCCCTCATACGACCTCTCAACTGAGATGAGGGACTGTTATATAAGGACACCCCACCCCAGAGAAATGGGATGGAAGGGTTAGGAGGTAAAGAAAAAAAATGAAATGTGATGTTTCAGCCTTTTACTATTAATTGTCATAAACTGTTTAGGGTAATTAAGAAATGCAAACTAATGGTTATGCAAGCCGGTCATTCAGTTAGGTACTATGATAGCCTATTATAGTTACTTTCTAAGCTAATAAGAAATAAACCGGCAAGAGACAAGCAACATCTGCTTATCCTAACATAAGAGATAGATAGGGCCTCTTCAAAAACCTCAAGAGATCTGTAGAATATTGCATTCAAAGATGTTTTCCTAACTTTAGATTTTTTATATCAAGACATATCAATTCCTGACAGCACCCCCTATTCTCCTCCAAGGAGAAGATGAGCATCAAAGAATCTCCAATGGGAGATGATTGAATTAGTCACAAGCCTATCTCTTGGTAGGAAAAGCCCCTTGCCCCAACTGTAGACAGAATGCTGTCCAAAAAGGACAAAACCTGGAAGCAGGTAAGCCGACAGCCTAGCTCTGCCAAGACAGGGTAGGTAAGTCCTTCATAACCCCTGCTCTACAATCAATGTCTGTCAGAGAAACGGGGCCAAATGACTGAAGATCGATGCTGTAATGTATGGAGAGAAAATGGGAACTGTCCAGGCAGCCACAGGTATGTCATTTCTTAGTTTGGGAAGCTGCAGGCCCTGTACTTCCTATAAAATCAGATATATTTATCCCTCTCAGGTCTCTGAGGTGTTTGAAGAACAGATAGCTAGAGTCTCATAATTTAATTTTGAGTTGTTTAGGAGTCAAGAGAGTGCTATAAATCTAAGAAGATACTTTTAAAATTGTGTTGCAAGTTAGTATGAATGTTGAGTCAGATATAGACCTTTAAACTCATGGAGATGTTTAGGTAGTAGAATGTTAAAGTCAGGTACCAAATACCTATGGACTGGTCATTGGGAATGTATGTTAAGCCATATAACCCTCATAACTGTGGCCTAATTACCTCTGTTGTACTGTATTGTATTTGTTATTATAAGAGATAGAGCCATTTGTTGGACTGAAAGGGGAAACTGTAGGGGGAAATAAGATATACCTTAAACTTAAAAGGAAAAAAAAAAAGGGAAGAGGATGGGGGGTTGAGGGTGGGAGGGTGGGACTGGAGGGGGAATTGGGAGGGGACTGCGATTGAGATGTAACTTGAAGAAATAAAAAATAAAGGAAAAAAAAAAGAATTAGGAAGGTGGGGATTTGGAGTCTGTCCCTACTCACCCGGGTTAATGACACAGTAGTTCTATCCTTTGATACCATGGTTTCTTCACCTGTAAATAAAGAATCTAACTTGTTTTATAAAAAAAAAAAAAATAGAAGCCGGGCGTGGTGGCGCACGCCTTTAATCCCAGCACTCGGGAGGCAGAGGCAGGCGGATCTCTGTGAATTCGAGGCCAGCCTGGTCTACAAAGCGAGTCCAGGACAGCCAAGGATACACAGAGAAACCCTGTCTCGAAAAACCAAAAAAAAAAAAAAAAAATAGAAAAAGCATTTGACAAAATCCAACACCCCATTCATGCTAAAGTTCTGGAGAGAACGGGCATACAAGGACCTTACCTAGAAATAATAAAAGCTATATACAGCAAGCCAGTGGCCAACATCAAATTAAATGGAGAGAAACTTGAAGCATTTCTTCTAAACTCAGGGACAAGACAAGGATGAAGTATTTTTTTTAATGCCAGTACATTGCTGTAATAGACCTTGTGGTCAAGAATCTGAGGCAAGACAGGTCATAGACTGCAGAGGAGAACCTATTATTATTATTATTATTCTGCTAAATGGGCATAGTTCTTAATGAATTCCTAACAACTTCTCGTTATACCCATAGGTAAGGCTATCTCAGTTGTCATCATAGGAGTTCCTTTTTTCCAGAGGATGGACATTAATGCTAAGATCCACAACTTGTCAAAGTGCAGAGAATAAGACACGGTGGAGTCCTCATCCCTAAATAGCACACACACACATATGTGTATATATATACACATACATGTATTATGTGTGTGTGTGTGTGTGTGTGTGTGTGTGTGTGTGTGTGTATTTCAGTCTCACTACACTCCTCCCAAGGCTCAAGAATCATTATGGAAGATAGGACAAAAAGACTCAGAAACACAAGCAGAGGTTGACTGTAAGGAAACTGTTTCCTAGAAACAATAAGGCAGTTGCATATATGAACTCACAGAAGTTCTGGACTGGCTGAAACCAGACAAAATCCCAACATGGAGGAGGGAGGTGGGCAAGAAGCCCCATGACTGAAAAACTACTGTTAATTGATAGCTGCTGGGAGAGAAAGGGAGTTAGCTTACTTTAAGACTGTGGCTCCTGTAGGTCTACCAGGCTCCAGTGGATGGCTGCCTGCCTAACAGCACTCTTAGACAGGTAGCACTAATGGCACTCAGTAGGAATCCTAGTTCCAATCCCTATGTCTAAATAGCAGGTGCTGCATCTATGTCCCAGGGAACATCAAAGATGTGAGGGAAGATGGTAAGGGCCAGCACACCAAAAAGTCTGCTAAAAAACAGTCTATTATAGAAATTATTTCATAAACAACACTAAACAATGGCAAAATCAACAGACATGCTAATGTAGGAGAGTGAATCTCATAGGATCTTACACCTGAACAAAACAAAATCTACAGGCAACTGTTGTTTTCTGGGAAAGGGAGAATTAGCCCCCCTCTGGGACTGAATAACCCTACGCAATTATCCTATATAAAGTTGTCAGCCCTGAAACTATATGCATACATAAAACAAAAATGGACTCAGAAACTTGTATGTATATATTTGTGCATACTTATACATGTAAAACACATATAAAATGATAATAAAAGAGGCTATCAGTTTGAGCATAGGGACATGGAAGGAGTTGGAGGAAGAGAACTTTGGAGGGTCTGGAGGGAGGAAAGGGAATGCAGAAGGTGATCATAATACTATTTAAAAATATATAAAAATGAAAAAATGAAGACACAAAGTTAGGTACGTATTAAATAGAAGATGCATCTGGTAGAAGATGGGAGGAATATGAATATTATAAAAATACAATGTATGAATTTTTCAAAGAATTAATAAATGTGCATATATATATATATATATATATATATATATATATATGACTATGTGGGTTTAAAGTCCTATACCTCCAATGGTTCTGAGAGTCTCTGCTCCTTCCTGTTTTTGTCATAAGTCAGAGATAGTGAGCATGAAAAACATTTTATTGTGATTTTTAGTTTGTATTTTCCTTACTGTTTATAGTATTAAAAACCTTTTCATTATTATTTTGGACTTTCGATAACGGTTATTTTTATTATTTGTCCATTTTTCTTTGACTATTAGATCCTGATTTAAGGAGGAAAAAAAACTCTAAAAAGTTTTCTATGAAATAATTCACCCATTTATCTGATACTATTAAGTTATTATTGTGTGTTCTGTTTTCAATAAAATTTCTTTTTCTTTATTGCATACTGACCTATTTAGATGAGATAAAGAGAATCTCAGTTGGAGCTTTAAGTATTTGGAGTCCAAACATGGCCTTTCATGGATTTCCAATTTTGGAACATATCTGTTGTGTATCTGTATACTATTTACTTTATCTTTTGAAATGTTTTGAATTTTTTCATGATAAAAATTAAAGGATGGAGATTAACAGAACTAACCAACCTAGCCCCCTAGAAGCTTACAAAGACTGAAACACTAATCAAAAATCGAACAAAAAAGCATACTTAGACTAGATCTAGACCCCCTCCCATATATATATGTATGTATATACATATATATATATACATATATATATGTATATAGGTGATAGGCAACTTGGTCTTCATACAGATCTCTTAGCAAGTGAAGTGTGGGTTGGGGAGGCAGTCTTTGTCATGAACTGTTGCCTGTTAGTGAGACACATTACTCTAGCTGGGCTGCTATGCCAGGCCCCAGAAAATGAGGAAGTTCTTAGCCTTCATGTGGCTGATGAAATGAGGGGGTGATATGTGGAGACTTCCTCATCTGAGGAGAAGAAGAGTAGAGAGAGGAGGAAAAGGGTGAAAGAGTGAGGCTTGGAAAGGAAGGTATGATCAAGGTGTAACTTGAATAAATACATAAATGTTGAAAAAGAAATTAAAGGTTGAACAACAAAAATTAGAAGACATAATTAAAAAGAATTATGAGCAATGAAGGAGACATAAAGACAGATATCTTAGATTAAGAGTAAATATTAATAATGTCATTCTACTCTAACCCAACAAATTTGATCATTTAGATGAAAGGAATCTTATCCGAATGCGCATATTTAAAAAATTAACTAAGAAGAAATAAAGTCTATAAGAGAATCATTACAGATGTAAAAGAAACCCAAAGATTTTCATCCACGAAAAAGATGAGGTCTGATCCAGAGGTAGATGTCATTCACCACTTTGCCAAACACTCAAGGTACTAATAGTTTTTATTTTATACAAACTATTTCCATGATTAAACAAAGAGCAAAGACTTTTAGATTCACTTTACAAGACTTGCATAATCATAATAGCAAGCTCCAAGCAGTACAGTTTAAGTAAATTTAAAGCAAATCTTACTTCTATATTTAATTAATTGTTTTTAAATGTAGTTATACATATGCTAATGAAGTAAATTTTCTGACATAACATAAAGTTACAAAAATCATGTGTGTTCTTGTATCATCAATAATTACATCATAATTAATAATATAACATAATGACAATTGAAAGATCTATCTTTCTAAATCTTCTATCTCTATGTCTATGCATGTGTGTTCACACAACAGTAGAATTAGAACTTATTATATATATCTTTATTTGCGTAGTTGTTAATAATCAAGTCATAAATATCTTTATATCTCAGTACATATTAACATAATAGCCCATTATATGACAACATAGAATTATGCTGTAGATATCTTGCAATAAAGTACTATTAGTTGTTTTAAACTTTCCAAGTTGTGTCCACATCATGAACATCATTTTGTTGAGCACCCACACATAGAAAAGCCTTTTTGGATTTGTCAGAAATGCCTTTAGAGTAAATATTCAGACTTATGAATGTTTCATGAGCTCAAGGCATTTGCAGCTACATTCCTTAATTGTTTTTTTTTTTTTAGAATTAATTAGCTTAAGTTCTATCAAGTTCTTTGAAAACAAAATAGTGTCTATCTAGAAATTTTCCCTCTTTTATTTTCTTATTGTTTTGTTTTTTTAAAGGCCCGGGATCCCTGAGAATTTGCTCAATTCTACTTTTTAAGTGCAGGCTGAGAGATAATTAGGAAAGCTGACACGACTGCCTCACCTGCTGTCAGTGGCCATTTCTGGACAACTTAAACTAAATGCCATCCATCCTGTCCCCACAGTTATGTACCCAGTTCCTGGTCTTCTAGTTTCTGACATATTTCACTGATGTTTCCAAAGGAAGGAAGTGTTCACACTCATTCATTAGCTTTATTACCCCAAGACATAAGTGAGAAAGACTATTATCCTAAATTCAGACCCAGGAACAGACTTTATATCAACACACACTTACTAAGTAGCCAGACTTCTCTGTGCTCTGCAATGTAATAAGATTACTTATAATTATAATTCCTACAGCATCCCTTGTAAACACCAAGCTTGATGAAATGATCTCCATCAGGACCCCGAGTAATATTTCTCCAAAGTCTCACTCCCTGCCCCTGAAATAAAAGCTGCACCTATGAGTTAAGGTGCTCCTTTTTACAGGAGGTCAAAAAAGCAAGACCATGTGTGGAGAATGGAAGCCATAGAGAGTACATGTTTAAAAAAAAAAGCTAAATAAAATAAGCTGTCACAACTTTCTTCTCAGCTTCTATGAAAGCAAGAGATTCTTACATAACGAAGTATCATTTCCCTGGAGGGCCTAGCACATCTTTCTTGATGTTTCTCTTTGTATTTCCACTTATAATTTGAAGACAAGCCTTTCTACATAACCACATAATAAATTACTACAACACATTCATCGATAGCTGCAATAATTATACTACATTTACAAAGTATAAAAATTGTTATTGGAACATTCTGTTGTTAAATAGCACACCGTTTTAATTTTACACACAGACAGATCTACATATATGGGATTATGCAAATGTTTTTCTTATTTTTTAATGAATTTTTAAAAATTTATTTATTTTACATTCTAACTACAAGCCCCCTCTCTTCCTTCCTGCCAGTCCCACCCTTCCACACACTTCCCCCTTACCCTCCCCTTTGGTCTGTACTAACACACTGCATCAGATCTAAATGCCTCCTCTTCCACTGAGGCAAGACAAGGCAGCTCTGCTAGGAAAATGGGGTCCAAAGGGAGGTAACAGAGACCAAGTCTGAGATAGTCCCTGCTCCAATTGTTAGGGAATCCGCTTGAGGATCAAGCAGCCCATCAGCTTCATATGTGGAGTGGCCCTAGACAAGTCCATTGAAGTTCCTTGGTTGATGATTCAGTCTCTATGAGTCCCCCTCCTTTAGAGTTAATTAGTTATGCAGGTCTTCATGTGGTTTTTAATGTTGGTAATTAGATATTGACAGAATTTAAGGCTTTTTTCTCTTGTTACTTAATATTGTATGATTTAAAATTAAAGTGTTTTAGTTTTATTTAAACATACTTGAAAACAATGTTTTAGGTATTTAATAGTATAAATTAAAATCATATTTTCTTTTTATAGGTTTGATAATAATTTTGAATATCTTGGAAGAAAAATGCTGTTTGGGAACATATAACAAGGCCAATGTTAATTTTCGAATATTTAAATTTTTGCTATTTTGAGTTTAATGAAGATATATTCATTTGATTCACAAATATTAATATAAAAATTATATAACCACTTTAATTTGACAATATAATGATTTTGGGGAAAAGAAGATTCAATAAATTTAATATAATAATTACAAATAATTTGGATCATATGTGCAAGGTTTTATAGTTCATTCTAATTTTGCCAGCGGAGTATAGGGATGTGTGCAATAGTTATTCAGTTATCTTTGATATATTTTCCTATTTTTCAGTCATACAAAATTCCCAAATGTCACATGTAATTTCTTTGTCTGAGTAAAAGTGTCTATGTCAATGTGTAAAAACAGAAGTATGTTTTATGGTTCGCTTGATTTAATGCTTATACCCTTGAAACCTGAGCCCAAATCTTATTCTTGTCCTGAGTCTACAAAATTATGGGCAGCTATAACCCACAGGAGTTAGTTTCTCTGTAAAAGTTATTCATAGGAGTGTTCTTTATGATTTTGGCTTAAATCCTAGTGAACACCACATTCTATGATAGCAGAAACAATGACCATTGTTGTGCCAGTTCAGAACCTCACTGGCTCAGAGAAGGTGTGGACTGGGCATTTGGGCAGGTAACTGAAAGGTGCTTGGTCTGCCTGTGGTGAAAAACCTGCAGATGCTACCTACAGAGAAGCTAAGCCTGGGTCCCAAGAGCATGACTTTACTGCATACTCTTACTCAAACGATATCACCATAGTAAAAAAAAAAAAAAAAAATCCAAGGCTAAGATGCTAGAACTGGGGACAGAGCCCAGCCTCAGTAATATGGTAATATGTACTATTACAGCCGTTTCTTCTCCAGAACTTGTAGGCCCTCATCTGAGCCCAAGGAATCATCCTAGATTCCCTCTTGCAACAGAAAATATTATGAGCTATTTGATTTGCCTTGGCAGGTTTCTGGTTGACTTTCTGATGGATTTGTTCTAAGTATTATTAATTTTTTCCTTGGTCTTGGAAATAAACTCATCTCCAACACCTTGTTATTAGCTACATCTGTAAGATTATGGAACTAAGTGTGACTAGTGATCTCTGAATGAAAGTGACATATATTACTTTAAGGGTGGAGTCCAGTCCATAATTGTTACTGCTCAACATTATGACCTTTTTTTTATTTAAAAAATATTTCTGGTGACATAGCTGCATCTTGGGGTGATAACTGTCAGTAACTAAATTTTGAATCTTAAAGAAAAATTCATATTCTTAGTTTTCAAACAGTTAACTCCATTTTATGATGTTTAAAAATATATTATTTTGATTTGGGCTTATTTACAGAATCGGAATAAGACATTAGGAAAGTCCAAATTGTGGATTGAAAAAAATTCTGAGTAGTTTTCAAAATCTAGGTGTTGGGGTAGTGTCAAGCATTCTAAATGTTAATTAATTGGTTCTGCTTGCTGTCTGTTACTTACATTGACTCTGATTGGTTAAATAAAATGCCGAGGCCTGAGATTGGGCAAAGATGGAGAAAGGTGGGACTTCCTGGGATTAGAGCAGGAAGCATGTGCTTTAGACAGAGGAAGAAAGCATTCCAGCCAGCAGCAGGAACAAGAGGATTCCAGCCAGGAGCAGCAGGAAGGAGGCACACACCATGGGTTAGAAAAAGGAACCTCATTCCACATGGCCAGGAACATCGGCA
The DNA here is from genome assembly GCA_907164525.1 of Lophiomys imhausi. NCBI lineage: Eukaryota > Metazoa > Chordata > Mammalia > Rodentia > Muridae > Lophiomys > Lophiomys imhausi. The sequence goes on along the minus strand of CAJQZJ010004748.1, from coordinate 4,754,957 downwards.
TATCATGGAGAATGGCAGTCCAAGGGGACATATGTATATATGAGGTCATATTTGGGTAACAGAATTAAGAGCTAGCTTAGATGGGCTAGGATTGCAAACTCAGGCCAAGGCTTGTTAAAATCCACATGGTGTCTGTGTACTCATTTGTAATGGCTGCTTAAAGATTAACAACTGCCGAGCCAAATAACAATAATATAAATACTGGTTAAATAACTTATTAGCCATATATTTCTTTTTACATATGGCGCCCAACATGAGGCGCCACCTGAAAACTGCAAATTAATTAATTAATGTAATTATTAATAAGTATAAACTGTAATAATAGGCCGGCATAGCTGGCGGCTTGGCAGAGGAGCAGGCGGCCTGGCCCTGCCTTAACCGGTTGTCTAACTTATCCTGGAGAAAGAGCCCAGGGACCAAGGGTGGCCTACACCACCTGTAACCTAAACTCTGTTAATAAATATAAGTTGTTATATTAGGCTGGTAGAATTACCGGCAGCTTGGTGGGAGATTCGCCTGGTCTCAAGGGGAGTCTGGGAATCCAGCAGCCCGGGACTGCTTGGACTGAGGGCCTATAAGCTGCCACAGTCCTTTCCCCAATAATTAAACACACCAAAACCTTTTAATATTTTAATGCTTAGCCCTTAGCTGGGCAGACTCTCAATTAGCTACTCTAAGTTAACCCCAAACCAACATGTGCCTGTGAGTACCTTCCAGACTTCTCCAGACGTCTGTCTCCTTCTGGGTCTACCAGCAGAAAGGGCGAGAGTCTGTGTGTGCGGAATTCCTGCTGTGATCTGAGCAAGTCCCGCCTTCCTATACTCTTTCTGACCAGCTAATTGGCCATAAGCAACTTTTATTAACCAATCAAGAGAATGCCTCAGAAGGGGCGGTAACCAGATCTCAGCATTGAAGTCAATGTATCAGAAACAATATTAGACCTTCCCCCAACATCTAGGTGTTATAACAGAAGTCTATAATATTTGCAAACTCTTAGTCTATGCATGTATATGCACAGAAAAATCTTACAGCTTTAATAGTTAAGAAGACACATGCCCATTATTGTTATAATCAGTAAAAAGCCATATAAGCTTGCTCAAGCTATTATAACCAAATACCACAGACTTGGTAAGGCACAGAACAAATTCATGTGACAATATGAATTTCTGGGGCCAGAAGTCCAAAAAATACAAACTTTTTTTAGATTGCTTTTTCTTTATTTCAGATTTATATTTTTGGGCTTCTGGTCTTTCAGAATTAGTTACTCTGATTCTAGAATTTCAACATTCATAATTCTACAGTTTGAGGTTTGTTTTCTGATGGTCCACATGAAATACCAACCTCATCCTTCAAAGATGCTGCTTATATTTAATGCTTTATACTCTGATTATTCTAAACAATCACAAAACACTGATGTAGGCTTCTTATTTTACCTGAAAAATATGTATCCTCTATTTGATATCTTCTCTTATTTCTCAAGGCAACCTCCCCTAAATATTCTGATTAAGATTCCTCAACTTTATTATCTTATCCCCATCATAGCATCTTTGGTTAAAATCTTATAGTTCTTTGAATTGATTCCATAGAAAGAGCTACTGTAATTGTTGGAACTGCAACCTCCTCCAACACATATGTTGAAGCACTAACTGCAGTATGTGATCTTATTTGAAAATAGGGTCTTTGCAACAGTTACCTCGTTAAAAGGAGGTCTTTAGGGCAGGGCCTAAGCCAGTATGACTAGTATGCTCATTAAAATGGGTTGATTGGATACAGATGCACCATAGGGAAGAAGAAGCAAAGATACCTAGAAGGAAGATGGCCCTAAAGCCATCCCTGTATTCCCACTTTGGGAAGCTTGATATTTCTGTATTTGAACATGCAGAATAATGACATTTGGGGCTGCATCTTTCTCAGTTGTGGTGATCATGGAGGTGATGGCATTTAGTAATGTCAAGGATGGGGATAAGAGTGGGCAGATCAATCAAATGAATGTTTAGCACCTAATCCTTACAGTGGATCTACACATGATTGGTTGTCCTTATTCTCTAGATTCATAAGGGGTAGGGGTGAGGGAGGGTGTGAGAAGCCTTGAGGGGGGGGGGCTATGACATCAATCCAGGTGTTAGTCATTATTCCCAGGGATAGTTTGTGAGCAATAGAAATCCATAAAGAGACACTGGGGAAGTAAAATTGCCAAGAGTTGATATTAAATTGGAGAAGAAGATTATACACCCGTACTGTAGTTATCCAAACTAGCAAATGCTGTTTGGTAGGAAGTATAATATCTGTTAAATATGACATAATTTTGGTAGTCTAAAAAGTGTTAAGTAGAGAGTTGGATATATGGTTCCAGATTTTAGAAAAGAGAAGAGAGTTTACAATTGTAATTTGAAGAGCTTTAAGGATGAGTGATCTGTTACTATAAGCCAGGTGAGGTAATGGCCCAGCAGAGTAGAAGAAAAAGATGGCTGGTGATTGTTGCAAAGACACAAAGAAAAAAGTGCTTTAAGAAGGAGTGAGTGGGAAAGAGAGTCTACACCACTGAGACTGGTCCAGGAATATATGTACCTCTCACAGGACCAGGTTCTTTGTTCTGCTCCCTGAAATTTCTCAGGCATATGAATTTAGATCATAGTAGGTCCCCAGTTAATACTAATTAAATGTTGTGATGGCTAGTTCTAAATATCTATTTGGCAGACCTAAGAGATATGCAGACAGCTGGCCAAGCACTTCTGAATATATTTCTGAGAATTTGTGTCCAGAAAACAATGGCAGTTTAGTTAGTAAGCTGAGCAACGAGGAATCACACTCACCAATTCAGGCTGATATCACGTAATACAGTGAGGACTGGAACAGAAAAAGACATTCAAAGAAGTGCCAAGGCTCTCTTTCGAACACTGGAAGTCTTGATTTTCAGGCATTTAAACTCTGGAACACACGCAAACACCCTTTTGACTCTCCCACCCCATTCTGGCTTTTCAGACTTTCAGCCTCAAGCAGGGAGTTATACACAGTTTATATTGTTTATGATGAATTACTACTTTAAACACTCACCTGTCCTGATTCTTGACCCTGAGGATGACATATCCAAGACTTCTCTGTAACTATGATTCAATTTCCATAATCAATTTGTTCTTATCATCTATGGGCTCCATTGCTATAGGGAACTCAATTACAAATGATGAGTCAATAAGGTGAAGAGCAGCAAGCGTCCTGAATATTAGACTTTGTTGGGGGGTGAACAGGGCACAGAAAACACATTAAGTTATTGAAGAAGGAGTTGGTTATGAAGAAACTGCAAAGTGTTCACTATCGTGTGGAAATTGGAATGTGGGGTCCAGGAGAGACATGTGGATATGCTTCGATTTGTTCTTTTTTTTTTTTTTTTTTAAATAGGAAAATATCCAAAAATTCGAAAGGATGTGTCAAGCAGTGGATAAAGGTTGAAGATCCCATGGGGAGAAAGGAAACTACAAGAAGAGAGATTGTTCAAACAGCAGTAGCCATGAGGATGTAAGCAGCCTTATGCAACTGGTGTGCCATCCTTGAGCTGAGGCTCCTCAAGTGACTCACAATAGTTTTCAGAAAAATAAGTGAGTTTTTGCTGACATGAAGAGATGTTTAGTAACAGAGACTATTGAATGTTTGAGGAAACTTCCATCAATTTAGTAGTACTCGTTAAGATGGAGAACGCTGACTAGTGATAATAACATAATTAAAGATATTCACGTATATAATAATTCATTATTAATTATAAAAAATCTTTCTACTGTGTTTTCTAAAAATGTTTGCTTAATATGGAGACGAACTGAATTAGAAAACACCATGTGTAACCGAACTTTTAAATTATTATTTAACACTTATTTATTACTAAATTCACTTATAACAAACACCAACAATTTCTTAACTATTATTCCTATAAATTCCTACAACCCATTTAACCTGTCCACTAAACCTATTGATAATTACAACAACTACTTTCATAACCTTTTAGAATGATACAGTCTCTGGGGCAGGTCCTCAGTCGTCAGGAACACAGTCTTTGTTGTAGATTCTTTAACGCACTTAGCAGTCCTTTTTCTGGATCTCTCAGATGCAGGTTCGTCAGGGTCAGTTGGTTATTGCAGTCTCACCTTAAATAAGGCTTCATGCATTCTTCTCTGTGGGAGACCCCAGCCGTCTGCAGGCCAACTTACTTCTTTTGAATCAGGAACTCAGCTGCTCTGCCTCAGTCCTTAAAGCCAGGCACAGTTTCCCCTAGGCCACTGATCGGACAGATCAAACCCCTCTAGGCAAAAGCTGAGCCACAGGGTCCAGTCCTTGGCCTTTTGGTGTCTTGCTCAGGCTTTCTTTGCTCACCGGCTTCTTTCTGCTTCAGGGAGAGAGCTGGCCATCAATGGCCAGCCCTTTTTTCAGCAGGACTCTTGGAGCTCTCTAGCATCAGGGGCCTCTTCTCCTTCTGGGCTCCATGCACTGTCCTTAAATAGGAGGAACTCTGTTTCAGCTTAATTTGGGCTCTGCCCACTTAGCAGCTGAAAACAATGTCAGGCCAGATACTTTGTTTCTTCAAGTCCATTAAATCTTTCCTGTTTTCCTGACTTCAACCTTGTTTTTCAGTCTATTGAGTCTTTCCTGTTTTTCAGTCTATTGAGTCTTTCCTGTTTTTCAGTCTATTAAGTCTTTCCTGTTTTTGCTGACTTCATGCTGATAATGCTCTTCAGGCCCCGAATTAAGAGACAGTATCAGAAACTCCTATATATTTTCTAAATCTAATTTATCTCACCCCTACAACCATGTCTGCCATTTGTTCTAACCATAGGCAAAATAGTATTGCTTGTTTATGTTTCCCCAGACACTTACTGTATTTCTCCAAGGAAATTGTAACTCATTCAATTTCAGAATAAATTTCAACAAATAAAAATTTATTGATACATTTATTTGTATAAATATATGTGCCTCTATCTTTATAACATTTGGTAAATAATATTTTTATTTGAACATACATTTATATGAATTGAAATTCATATTTGATAACAATGTATTTGAATCTGAAATGCTTTTGTTTATGTCAATATGACTGCTCCTTAATGTACATTCTCCAATATATCAAAGTTGATTTAATTTGGAAAAGTGACTTGCCAAAGATTAAATTCTTTCTAAATCTATATCTGGACATTTAACAAAATTAACAATTCTGGTGGACATAAACTCATAACAGATCATTTATAACCAATTGAATTGGCATTTCACCTTTTACTTCTGAGCACATTAATTTAATGATATTCAGCTCCATATATAAAATAAAGAGAAGACAATGTTGATCAACTTATATCAGATTATATTCTTAGCAGAAAATTTGTTTGAATACATATTTTGATAATCGAAATGCTGAAAACAACTATATTGTGACCAAGTTTATTTTACATTTTATTTTCTTTATCTTTAAAGACATGTATCTTGAGTTTTGTTTTGTTTTTTAGAGGTTGAGATATTGATTGTGGCTTAAAAAAGAAAAATTACATTCAAACTATGTGAAGTATTCTTAAAGGAAGTGTCTGTTCTAGATGATATAGTTTTCAATAACAGTGGGATGAAATGCAATTAAGAAAGAGATGTTGAGAAAATCAATTGTAAGGCATTATAATTTCATTGATAACTTGGGTCATTTATAATAATTTCTTAATCAGTATTCCTCTGTGATTTTAGCAGGTCATTTTTAACAGTTTATAAAGACTATAGAGTGAAGAATGTAATATTGAGGAAATATTCTATATGATATAATTCAATAAAAAATTTAAAATAGCTGCAGGTTCACTGATTGGTAGCAGACTTACATGGTTGTTAATATATTGCTTAGTGCTTATGATTGAATCTCACAAAACAATTAGGAGCCAATCATGATTAAATGTGAATGAAGCACACATTGTGCCAACAGAGAAAAAAGGACAAGGACTTCAATCTCCATGTTACTGCAGTGCCAGTGAAGTGTTTTTTTGTTGCTGTGGGACTCTCGTGTCTGGAGGATTGAGCTCTGTTGGTAGCAACACATCTTCACACTTCTTTCTGCCTAATTAGAGCCCAGATGTACAAATGCTTGGAGGAGAAAATGACTCAAAATATGTGTTCAATTTGGAATCTTAGTTTTTAGTGTTGGCTAACTCAGCAGGTTAGTAGTCATTCTGTATCTACCTACTTATCTATTTATCATCTATCTATCTATCTATCTATCATCTATCCATCTATCTCTATCAATCATCTATTATCAATCATGTATATATTTATCTATTTACCTACCTATATAGCTACATCTGTATATCAATCCACAACTCAATCTATCATCTTTTTTGCTGAATGCTTTGGTTGAACTGCTAGTAAACCTCAGCTTGAAGCAGAAGTCTTGTGAATCCTTTAACTTTGGAATATGCTATCATTTACAATATCAACTTAGCTAACCTAAAACCATCAACCTCCCAATGCAGATGGAACATAAAACTAACATAATTTCCTTATTTGCTAAGTTGAATGTCATTTGAAATACATTATTCTTTAGAGATTTTGTTGTTAGCACTATTACAGAACATGTGAGCACTTTATTCTATTTGAAAGGAAACCAGAAGTTCCTTTTTTTTTTCCAACCAATTAAGTGATTGAGTTTTTGGCACTAAGAAAAGGAAATAAAAAACGTGTTTTTATCTGAAAATGGGGAAATATCTAGGATGTATTTAGATAATTTCTTTATAATAATGCTTACTAGCTATTAGTAACACAAACATTTAATAGTTGAATATTGACTATAACCAGCACACATTTAGTTATAAATATATGCCCATTTGTCATTACAAAATGATGATAACCAAGTGAAGTTGTCCACTGGAAAGCAATTGAATCAACCTACAATTTGATATTACATATAATGTCAGGGAATAACTTTGAACTTGAATTATTTTTAAAAGTTGATGGCTTATTTTAGGAATTAGATTTCTAGAAATTTTATTGGGAATCAAAGAATAAGTTATGTTGAAAAGGTTAAGATTTGGTCTGTCTCTCTTCCTGTGGTATCTCCATGCCTATTGGTTAATAGTGCTTAAGGATACAGCTTGCATCAGTAACATTGGCTGCTTCTCAAAGTACCATAACTATGTTTTTGAGATTTCTTTTAATTCTTCTCAATATTAAAATGCTTTTATTCATAGTATAAGTAACATTGCTTCCTAAAAGGCCAAATTTGGTAGTTGGTTCTGTTTTATTCTGTACCTTTGTAATTTTACATCCAAGTCTGTGTGTGCCTCTTGCCCTGGGTATTTCTCTTGCTCTGATCTGAAAAGCCCCTTTGGCTCTTTGCTGTGGAGGCTCCTCTGTTCTTTGGATGGTAAGATGTGCTCTTTGTTGGCAGAGCGCAGGCTTCAGCTTCCTGAGAGTATTCACGGAAAGTAAGTTTTGATGCTTTATTCCTTGTCAGACTTGTTACAGAACTCCAGATCAGAAGTCAGTCTCCCCTGGGACTTGGAGGCTTGCTTCAGTTATTGTTCATTCAGATACAACTTAGGAGATGTCTGAGAGCTGATTCCATCTTTGTTCTCTACCTCCATTTGTTTGGAAAGGTGTCATCACACCACATGTCTGAATGAGAAAGCGTAAGATACAGAAATGAATATATGGCTAGAGAGATGGCTCACTGGGTAAGAATGTTTCCTGCACAGGAGTGAAGTCCTGTATGTGGGGCCACAGTACTCATGAGTAAAGCTGGGTGTGGACACGCATGCCTATAAACTCAGAGGTAGAGTGGAGGGGTTAGACTGGAGGATCACTGAAGTTTGCTGAGCTAGCCACCAACCTAGCTGAAATAAGACAAAACAAACAACACTATCAACAACAAGAACAAAAACCTGGCAGCCACCAGGTTCAGTCAGAGGTTCTGTTTCAAGGTATCAAGGCAGAGGGACATAAGAGACAACTAACATCCCCCTTCGGCTTCAACATGCACTTGTAAGGATGCATGTGCACTTGAATACACACATATACACCACATCCATGCATACACACACGTGTGTGTGTGTAACCAAAGTTTTTAATTATTATTTAATACTTATTTATTACTATATTCACTTATAACAAACACCAACAATTTCTTAACTATTAATCCTATAAATTCCTACAACCCCTTTAACCTATCCACTAAACCTACTGATAATTATTTTTCTAACCTTTTAGAATGATACAGTCTCTGGGGCAGATCCTCAGTCATCAGGAACACAGTCTTTGTTGTAGATTCTTTAACGCACTTAGCAGTCCTTTTTCTGGATCTCTCAGATGCAGGTTCGTCAGGGTAAGTTGGTTATTGCAGTCTCACCTTAAATAAGGCTTGATGCTTTCTTCTCTCTGGGAGACCCCAGCCCCTTTGCATCAGCAACTCTGCCACTCTACCTCAGAGTCCTTAAAGCCAGGCACAGTTTCCTTTAGGCCACTGTTCAGACAGATCAAATCCCTCTAGGCAAAAGCTGAGCCACAGGGTTTAGTCCTTGGCCTTTTGGTGTCTTGCTCTGGCTTTCTTTGCTCACCAGCTTCTTTCTGCTTCAGGGAAATCTGGCCATCAAATGATGGCCAGCACTTTTTTCAGCAGGACTCTCAGAGCTCTCTAGCATCAGGGGCCTCTTCTTCTTTTTGGCTCCATGTACTGTCTTTAAATAGGAGGAACTCTGTTTCAGCTTAATTTGGGCTCTGCTCACTTAGCAGTTGAAAACGATGTCAGGCCAGATACTTTGTTTCTTTAAGTCCATTAAGTCTTTCCTGTTTTTCTGACAACCTTGTTTTTCAGTCCATTGAGTATTTCCTGTTTTTCCTGACTTCAACCTTGTTTTTCAGTCTATTAGTATCCTGCTTGTTTCCTGTTTTTAGTCCACATGCTGATAATGATCTTCATGCCCCAAATTAAGAGACAGTATCAGAAACCCCTATATCTAACTCCCTACGTGTGTGTGTGTGTGCGCGCGTGAGGGAGAAAAGATGAGAAAAGGGAGGGAAAGACAAACTTGGCAATGTAAGTTTGCAGCACAGGCAAATTTTCCTTGTATTAGTGATTGAGTATACACCTCTGGGTGATGAGACCAGGTCTATAGCACCAATGAGCCTGCACTCTGTGCTCTTCTCGGTGGGCCGCCCTGACCACATAGCTCCTAGGGGTCCTCTGTAGAGAGTGTCTGCTCATGTGTATCCTCATCTTCCATGCACCCCTTTTCACTCTCTGCTTATTGGTTTGTGTAAACATTAAAGCAGAAGCAGACTGAAGGCGTTACAGCTGCTGATCTTCATGCCAGTTCTTGTGTTCTCTTTCATGAGCTTCTCTTACCCTAGCCATCAAAACTTCAAAGAGCTCCTTCACAAGGGCCTCCTTTCCTCACCCACCCTTGACACCTGCTAGACCAGTTTAGCTTGGGAATGTGTATACTTTAGTTCTGGAAGAATATAGTAGCCTCTTCCTGGCCTTCTCTTAGCCACATGTTAACCTTTCTGTATCAGTTCTTTCTAATTCGGTCATTTCTTGTGTAATGTCCATGGTCTTGTCTTTTCTATTTTAAAGTCCAAGGGATTTTCTTGCATTCCTTTCCAAACTCTGCTTTAAGCTTTTTCTTTGGATCATGCTTTTCATTACAAATACATTGTTCCCACATTCTTCCTGAGTTTTGTTTTTTGATTCTCTTGTTTCTTGGGTGCAACATCATGTCCTCCTTGGAGTGATTAGTTATGGGTTTACTAAAGCATTTATTTGTTTTGACTGCCTGCCTTGGATTTTGAGTGCTATGAATGCCTTTGTTTGTCTTCTTTCCTGTTACGCATTTTCCTTAATTACTTTATTTTTTTTCTTCAATGCCAGATTTAACACCAAAGCATCAAAATTTTTCTGCAGAAGGTATGTATATGCAGAAGTGGCCTGTTGACTGGTGAGCAATAAGATAGTCTACATACAAAATCCCCTTAGTTAGGAACCCACAAATGCCAGCTTTGAGTGACCTTTTATCTGGAGTCAGTTGGTTCCTCTGAACTGAAATGTGCCAACATTTTTATTCTCCTGGTGGGTTTTCTATTCTACTTAACCCACCTACACTTTGGAGTTGTTAAAATGTGACATGTACAGTCTTAGTTCACCCAGTTTAGTGCCTCATCCCTCATCATGTCTATTGGGCCTGGTATTTTAGTCCAGACATTTCTGGCTCAAGGTTTTCATGCAATACCTCTTGATTTCATCTCAAGAAAGAAGAGACTTCACCAGCAGCATGTTTAATATAGCTAGGGGAGACTATTGTCATTCAGGTTGTATAGCAGCATTGTAATACAGAATTTCCTAAATAACCCTTCTATCTCATCTCCTCACCCACTGTGTTTGGTGATACGATGTGTCTCCAATTCTGGATACTTTCTGAATTCCAATATGTGAAAATTTATCTATCTTGATATTACTTATTTTATATATCTTTTGGGTTATAATCTATGCTCTACTAAGTTCAATTTCACTCAGTTTGCTTTCAACCCCAATCAATTTGTTTATCTCTCACCTGCTAGTGATTCATTCTGTATCCACCTTTATTCTTAGGTGTTTATACATTTTAAGAGAAAAAATTAGGGGCTACAAAAGATATGAAAATATGTTTTTTATTATCTTAAACCATGATAATGGTTATTATCTTCATATCATTTGACTTTATTTCTTGCTGTTGCATTGTATGTTAATGTAGCTTTTAATATATTTAGTCAGCAAATACTTGTTGTATTTACTACTGTCAGAACTACATGATCTAGTGTAGGTATCCTCTGAACAAAATAGATGTCAGTCTTATTCTTCAGACGTATTTTTTTCTTCATGTTTTTAAGATGAGATTTCATTGTGAAGTTTAGGCTGATTCAAACTCATGCTTCTCTTGCCTCAGCCCTACAACTGCTGGGATTACACACAGGTTCCACTACCAAAATAGAGTTATTAAGAAATGAACCTCATGCAAATAACCTTACAATAGAAAAAAAGGACAAAACCAAACTGTGTTGGTAGTGGTAGTTTTCATCATTAAAATCTGAAAAATGAGTATAAGTAAATCAGCCGAGAAATAGGACACTGTGGTAATAGAAAGAAGTCAGATCAAGGAGAAACAAATGCTAGCAATACAACTTACAGGAGGGATGATGGCCCATTGAGGACTGGAGGAATGCCTTGAACATGTTAACATCATGTTAGAAATCTGGAGATGCATCTTAGTGAAGCCTAACATGCATGGGACCCTGGTGCACAGGCCCTAGGGCAAAACCTTTCACTACCATTCTCATAAATGAACATAGTGTTAAACTGTCATCTGATGACACTGTTATCCCCATAGATTTGTGCATCTCTCAAAAATCTCATAAGAACTTCGTTCTGCAATGGATAGCCATTGGCACGTAGACCTCTCAAGTGGTCAAATGCAGAGAGTAAGTGACTACAGAGTGCTCAGTCTGAGATGTGACAACTGTGTCACAACCCTCCTCCAATACTTAGGTATCATTTTGGAGAGGGGATAGAAAGATTATTAGAACTCAGAGTAGTAGATAATTGCTAGGAAACAGTGTTTGCAAGATACAGAAGGACAGATGCACATGTCACCTCACCGAAGGTGTCACAGCATGCACATGACCTGAGCAGCTCAAGCCTGAAAACCCCATCATGGAGAGAGGTGGCCTTGGAGCTCCACCCTTTGCTGAGTTGTTGTTGGTAACTGATAACTTCTGAAGAGGTAGAGTAAGATTCTCTAAGGGTATGGCTCCTGATTGGTTGACCTCACTCCAGTAGAAGAACACACACCCAAATCATATGATGAGCACAACTTGGACTTGATGGGTTAAAGAAGAATTGAGACCCAAAGTTGGGTGGGTATCGGGGAGGGGAATGGATTTGGGAGGAGCCGGGGTAGGGAATGAATATGGTCAAACGATGTTGTATGAACCAGTCAAAGAATCAATAAAAATGAGGGGGGAAAAAGTTGGGTAATTAGTCAGGGATAATATAAAAAAGATCTTGGATACCTGTTAAGACTGGTTTAATGGTTTGTAGAATATTGTAAACAAACTTACAAAAATAATTCCATGTACAGTATAAAGACTGGGTTATAAAAGGACAGTGCTTCTGTGAGAACCCCTACTACCATGCCCCTCCCCACAAAAAGTAACAGCCTAGACATAAAAGAGAACTCTTACAAATTGTGATAAGGATGCTTAAGTGTAGCTCTCTACAATTGATGGCTTCTGGTGGGGTGCTGGGAGGGAAGGACTCAATTTTCTTTAAGGGGCTTGCTACTGGGAGTTTGACCATGCTTCATTGAGCATATTGGCAACACAAATTAGACCTGCCTGCCCTCCTCCTCCTCCTCATCTCTCTTCTGTTTGGGTAGGGAGGTCACAAGGAGAGAGGAGGACCTGGGAGGATTGGGTAGAGAGTGTAATCAGAGTGCATGATGTGAAATTCCCACATAATCAATAAAAATATTATGAAAAAAGGCAGGTATTGCAGGTGTCCATATAGAAGAAAATAGTAATGAGGGTGTAGGGGCTGATAGGTTAATATAAGTTAGATTTAGTGAATA
>CAJQZJ010004748.1:4721310-4737355 GCA_907164525.1 Lophiomys imhausi | reverse complement strand
TAAATAAATAAGTGTTAAATAATAACTTAAAAGTTCGGTTACATGAGGGTCAGGTAGAACTGAGTAAACAAGAAAGTTTAGTTGCCCTATATTAAAGGGAGGTGAGAAGGACTCATCCGCAAGATGTTTATAATTTAATAAACAAATTATGTCATAAAATGAAGCAGTCTCTAAACTTTCAAGTCATACTTAATATTGGTGTATATAAATATAACATATATATGCATACATGTATGATTGATTTGAACAACAATAGCTCATTCTGAATCACTTTGAATTTTCTATTTTCCTTTGGTTTCCAAACTAATTGGAATATTTTATTAGTATCCCTATTAAAACCCTTTCTTCTTTTTATTTTTCACAATTTTTATTCAGGTCTTATTTCTCCTAAACTATAAGTTTCCTGGCATTAGCAACTAATTATTATTTTAAATATACCTTATGTTCTTCACAATATCTTCCTAGCATAATGATTGATATGAATTAGATAATCAATGCATATCTATTTTTAAAATGCATGGATGTACTACCATGCTGACATTATCCTCTATAATCCAGTTTGGAACCCCCAGGTCTTTGGCATATTATCCTAGAAGTGCAGCACACTGACTTTTGAGAAACATCACACACATGAATCTCAGTTAACACATTCTCATTCTTTACCCAAAAGAAAGTAGACATGTGCACTCATAGTTCTATAAAATAATAAAACACAAGTCACTTCATAGGTTTATTTTCTCTAAGTTATCAAGCAAATCAGGAAGGAAAGAAACACTTGTACTCATTATTCGTGTTTGCCATTCCAGACAGACTGGGTTTATGAATTTATTATTATTTTTGTTTTAAATATTGTTTTTGAAGATGTAGGGAAATGAAAGCTTCATAGTTTCCTTGAGAGATTATATAATACTAGCAATCTTTATGATATGTAATTTCTTTATGATGAAACTGATGTTTTTACTGTAATCATTACAAATCCATAGTGAATTCAGAACCACTTCCCCAACACATTCTATAGAATACTCAATTATTTGAAAATGGTTACCCTGTTGTTCCTAGTTGACATACCTGAAGATGACATATCTGAACCTTCTATTGATTTGTAACTCATTTTTCACCTTAATATTTAGTAACTCTACTATTGACTTTTAGGATCAAACTCACTTGACCAAACTTTAGTTAGGCTTTAGAAGCCTGGGAATCTTGAGTAGGCCCTGAGCTGCAGGTCAGCTTGCCCCAGAATCTATCACATACTACCTCCCAGGGCTTGGAAGGCCTAACCATTACCAGGAGGCCAAGTTACTGCTTGGGTATGGCCGGTTCTCAGGGCAACAGGGAGAACAACAGAAACCCCAGGCTGCTGTCCTGGGTTTGGAAAGCCCCACCTTGTTTCCTAGGTCACCTATGATAGCCAATCAAAGTACTGTTGCTTGATGATGCTTGATTCTGCCTTGCTGAAATGTATTTAACTTGAACTGAAATTCTGTTCTGGGTCCCCTCCTTCTCCTTTCATGGAGAAGCTTTGTGGGTAACCTCAGCATGCTGATTAATAAAATCCTCTTGCATTTTGCAATGTTCTTGAGTTCCTGATGATTCCTCAGTCACCCCACATTTGGGTTCAGAAATCCGTTTCTTGGCCCTTACATGACCACTTCCACTTTTTATATATTCTTTTCAATTTGCATTGCTAATGTTTTATTACCTTATATTAAATAGTTATTCAGCACTAGTACTGCTTTGTAGATTTTTACATACTTTCTGAGAATATTAAATAAGTAGTACAGTTAATGTGCAGGCTTAACAGGGACATTATGATTTTTAATTTTTTTCTCACCTCTATCTTAAACCAAGCATTATCTTGAAGAAGAATGCAATATTTGTATTGAAAAGAAATTCAGATTAAAATAATCCTCAAACAGTAATCCATAATGGAGGTTAATTAAAACTGTTATGATTTTCCCCTAGCTACCAACAACTAGTTTTGGCATAGATTATTGGATTTATAATTAAATGTAATTTGGCTCAATTAGTGGGCTACAGCTCTTAATTATGGCACACCTTTTCCCATTATGGCCACTGTAACAGTAGCTTAGGATAAATATCCATGATCCTGTCACTAGTGGGACTGACTCCCTCCCTTGGGTTATTTGTGTGATAATGAGGATGAGATTTGAGAAGTGTGACAGACAGGCTAGGCATGAAATACTGTGTTGGCACAGTCCTCCTCACAGCCTTAAAAAAAATGGTAGGTAATTCCACCGAAAAAGGAACTTTTATGGAGATTATTATTGTCTTAGTGAGGTTTCCTGTTGGGGGAAATAACAGAGTGAGATAGGTGAATATTTAAAGAACCGAGAAAACCAAGTGTTTCCTTGGAATTGCTTACATATTGTTATAAGGATTTTGTAAATTTGTTTTGCTAAATAAATTAAGTCACACATGTAGTTTGAATCCCTTTGAAATTTTCACAGTGTTGATTCAGACCTAACCTCAAAATCTATTCTTGAAAGGATTATTTTGAAATAATGTCATACATCTGGAAGCTGAAAGAAAGCAATTTATGCAATGTTTCCTGTGAATGAAGTTGAAGCAAAGCCAATTTTCAAACAAAAATGTCAAAGAAGCTTGATTTAAAAAAAAAAAATGGTTCTTTGTAACTGAATATCACTGCCATGTTGGATCATGGTTAAGGACATAGATTCCACATGTCAAAAAATGTTTGGTGGGGGAATAAAAATGCCCAGAAATGTTATGATATAGAAATTTGGTATTACCTCTTATTCCAAATCATTCTTAGTCCACTTTATATTAGCCAATTACAGATTAGTCAAGGGACATGGATCATGCAAATCAGTTCACATGTCACTGAGAGACTGTTTCTCATTTGTTTTTAGATATTATCTTCATTACAGTGCAGCATATGAATCCACCTCATCTGTACTATAATTGCCATAAATCAAGCATCTGTTTGCCATCATTTATTACCTACTATAGAGTTTTAATAATATTTAGAGGGCAGGGCAATAAAAGCAATTACTTACTGAGTCTGCTCAGAGGGTCACTCAAGGTTTTCAACAAAGCCAATGTCATTTCTTAATCTTTCAATATTCATCAGGTAATATCACTTACAAATGGTACATTATGATTTATAAATATCTTCTTTCTAGGAACATAAATGCATCATTATATTTTTTTTGTAAAAACAATGGTCAGATTCTGTGGGGACAAATAGCAAGCTGAGGTCCTGGAACCCTGAGTTCTGGACCTAATCTTGGTTTTCATTATTTGCAGGTTCTTCATCATACCACTTAAAACTCAGCTGTAAGCTGTGAATTACCAAGGGCTGGCCAGAGCCACTTAGCAAGGGAAGACGGGCATTAGTATTTGAAAAAGAGGCTATTTTTGTTTCCTTAACTCTCATAACAATAGAGGTGACACGGAGCTTTAGGACACACAACTTGACACAAAAAGACACCAAATCCTGAGTCTGCATTCTGTTTTCAGCAATTTACTAGGTATGTGAGTTCTGTATAATGTGGTAACTCCAGAAAATATCTGTCTTTTTTTTTTTTTTCACATGAGACTTGGCAAAGTTTTCTTTACTTATTCAAAGATTCTGCAAGTATGTGTAAAAAACACTTGTAAGAATTGAGGCCTGCCAATTTTAGCTGTAAATGAACCTTTTTTGTGAGAAAGGTGGAAATTGTTTGTTTTCAGAACACTCTTTACAAAATTATTGTTTACAAGTGCTGAAGAAGCTCTACCTTTCTAGAAGAATAATAGAATCTCAGATCTTGGATTCTTATATCAACTTCACATATTTTGAAAATTTTTCTATTACACTCCCAGATTTTTGTGTGTGTGGGAACGTCCAACGATGGACAACCCACTGCTTTTGAGAGCCCATATTAAATCTGATGGTTCATACTTCATTTCAGTGCTAGAAGTAATTTTATTGCTGCCAGTGACATCTGAAGACATTATACTGCTTATCTAACAATCCTTCCTTTTTCACAGAAAAATATTTCTAATTCTCTCAGCAATTCTTTATGAAGTAAGATTTCAAGTTATTAGTATTTCTGGGTCAAGATAATCTAAACAGAAATTCAGTTTGATTAAGCTTAATTCTGAATATATGGTGCATGCCAGAGACAAGGGAGGGGACCAGAGGCACTAGTGAGAGAAAGCAGCCCTCACAAAGCTCCTTGAACAGCTAAATCAGCTTTCTGTTTATGACTGACTGCAGCATAATGCGGGAAGCTAAAATGCCCACTCCATGCCAAGTCATTGCGAGGAGCCACGGAATCAGCAGTGTGAGCCAGGTAGGAATGATTTCTCTCCTTGCCATGCTCTGTGTTTGTGTGTGTACACACTAATAGTTATTTGTGACGTTTGTGAAGTACGCCTACAGTCTGAATATCTGTGTCTGCCCAAAATTCATCTACTGAAACCTAATCACCAAGCTGGTAGGCTTAAGAGAGTAGGCACTTGGGAGGTGAGGATGAGGGCAGAGAGTTAGATCAGTGGGTGGTATACTTTGGATGTGGAACTTCCCATACAGGCCCTGTTGCTAGAGGCTTGGTCCTCAGCTTGGTTCCATTAGAAGGGGTAGGAACTTTAAGAGGTGGGGCCTATCACAATTATAGACCGGTAGGATCATGCCAGGAAGAGCTGTGGAACCAGGTCTATTGTTTCTCCTTTCCACTTCGGAGATGAGCAGCGAGGAGTTTTGCTATGCTTTCTGCTCGTAGCCATGGTGTCCTAACAGGCCTAACAGCGGTCGAAACACCCACTCATGGATTTGAACCCCCAACACCGTGAGTCAAAACAAGCCTCTTTCTTTACAATTTGATTATCTCTGGTATTATATTGAGATCATTAATTCTGTGTGTTTAAGTTTTATTATTTTTAGCCTCTGAAGGAAAACAAGACATAACACATCCCTCTATTATTAATTTATCATCATACATAAATGTATGTGACTTTTTAACTGAGAGGCTGAGGAGATGGCTCGGTGGGCAAAGTGTTTGCTGAGCATTATAAGGGCCTCAGACCTTTATCACCTACATAAAAACCAAGTGCAGTGGTGTGTGCCTTAACACAGGGCAAGGTATCAGAGGTCACCTGGGACAAGAGGATCACTGGAACTTGTCGGACAACTACTTCTGAAACAGCAAGATCCAGGTTCAGTGAGAGAGACACTTTTTAAATAATAAGGGGAGAAGCAATTAAAGAAGGAGTCCTGAGGTCAATCTACAGTCTCCGTGCATGCATTCATTAGTGAATGCGCGCGCACGCACGCGCACACACACACACACACACACACACACACACACAGCCCTTAACTGCTTCTGACAGTGTCACAAAGATGAATTTTGCAAAAACTCAAACTTTCTTTCGTAATCACATGTTAGTTGCCTCCCAAGAGTATGATTATTGAATTTCTCAAGTGTTATGCACAAGGATGACAATTTTCTTTGGCATAAAATGAAACGGAGGTTTACTAACAAATATGCCCATTCTATTGACCAGCATGGGAGTTGTTCCATTTCTCTCCTGGGTCTGTTTACCTCTCCTTAGGTAACCTCGTGGTCCCCTTCTTCAGGGAGGTCACTATATTGATACTGAATTTGGCGCAGACAGTTGAATTGTATGGTTCACTGTATGCAGCCCAGAATTTCTGCCCTCAGTTGATCCTCCTGCCTCAGCCTCCTAAGTAACTGGACTAAAGGAATGCTGAATTGAACCTGGTCAATGTGCTATTTCTAAAACAGAGTTGGACAGTATTGAAGATATCCAGGAGGCACAATTCTCACCAGAAATAAAGAAAGGTTTATAATCATCATCACTACATCACTACTCAGGTTTTCAACAAAATATAATTGAAGTTATACCCTGATCTACTCCACTAATTACACATTTATAAAGGTATGATAAATGCCATCAGAGATAACATGGGATGACTTCTAACCTGGCTATGAAGAAGTTTGTAACATCCTGTGCATAATATCAAAAATTGAGAAAAGCATGCACACATATGCATACATATTAATGAAATAATTATTGGTGGTCTATAGCAGCATTTTCTCTCCTAATATGAATGATAATGTATATTTACAGTTATTGATATTAAGAACCATTTTCTTTAAATAGGGTTCAAGAAAGTGTATAAAACAGATGTTAAAATCTACAAAATACATGTAGATATCCCTACAGGGTGTTTCATCTAGTAATGATAACTGTCAGCATCAAAAGGTTAACTTGTCTGTTTCTATGTGATAGCTTAGCTTTTCATACCATTTGTTCTGCTATCATAAAGATCATGTCATAAAAATAGCTAAGGCACAGATCTTCAAGTACAAGGGAAGGAACTAAAGTTTTATTCTCGAGGTAATGGGAAAATAACGTAGGTTTTTAAAACGGGAAAGCAAAATAATGGAATAAATAGCTGGGAAGATACTGTCTTGAAAGCTGACGCTAAAGCTTCTCTTATGAAATAAACATTTTTTTGTATAATTGAATATTTTGATCAGGAATTTGAAAGTGGTAGAAAGAAGTCTTGAGGATAAGAAGAAAAGGACTAATAAAAATAGAAACAAAACCTCTTTATATATGAAATTATCAAAAGTGCAGAGGCAAGGGGGATGGTAAAAGGGAGGATGAATGGCAGCAGTGGCAGGTGTGGGGAGTGGTGCAGGTGGTGGTGGGATGGAAGATCGTGGTAGAAGAGCAGAACTGCTGCAGAAAAGCTTCCTGTGGTGGGTTGATTGTGTTACTTTAAGAGCAGAGTTTTGTCCGTGGCACTATGTGGTATACCCACAGTGCTATAACATAAACCTCACCCTCCTCCTACACCCTCACAGCCTCTAACAATGCTGCAGTTAACATGGGGTCTCTAAAGAATTAAATTTTAGAACTGTTAATGGAGGTATATTTGATTCAGACAGATCTGAACCATTGGACTGTTTATTTTTATTTCTATGAGTTTACATCAAATTACTCAATACAATTCTCTGAGTTAACATTTAATAATTTTATGACCATTCACAATTATTATTTATTCACTGGTAATAATATTCTAGGCCATATTCTAGTGGGTTTATCTGTCCTACCTGCAAGAATGTACTGGGGCAATGGGGGCACAGAACTTGTGGGAGTGGCCAATCAATGACTACTCTAACTTGAGGTCTATGCCATGAGAGGGAGTCTATGCCTAACACTGCCTGGATGGCCAGAAGCCAGAGGTTGGACAGCCCAGAGATCCAGGTTGGAGCCAAACACAACTGGCCAGAAAAACAAAAAACAAAAAAGAGCCAACCAACCAAAAACAAAAACAAAAAGAACAACCAAAAAAGTCAATGAAATGATTCCTAATGATATCCTGCTATATTCATAGACCGGTGCTCATCCCAGTTGTCATCAGAGTGGCTTCTTCTGGCAGTTGGTGGGGACAGATGCAGAAACTCACAGCCAAACATTAGGCGGAGCTCAGGAAACCGCATGTAAGAAGGAAAGGAAGGTCTGTCCCCCATTTTTTGATTGGATTATTTGGTTTCTTGGCAATTAATTTCTTGAATTCTTTGTAGATTTTGGATATTAGCCCTCTGTCAGATGTGGGTTTGGTGAAGATTTTCTCCCAGTCTGTTGGTTGCCGTTTTGTTGGAATGACAGTGTCCTTTGCCTAACAGAAGCTTTTCAGTTTCATGAGGTCCCATTTATTGATTGTTGATCTCAGGTCCTGAGCTGTTGGTGTTCTGTTCAGGAAGTTGTCGCCTGTGCCAATTAGTTCGAGGGTTTCTCCCACTTTTTCTTCTAGTAGATTTAGTGTGACCGGCCTTATGTTAAGGTCTTTGATCCACTTGGACTTAAGTTTTGTACAAGGTGATAAGTATGGGTCTAACTTCATTCTTTTACAAATGGACATCCAGTTGGACCAGCACCATTTGTTGAAGATGCTGTCCTTCTTCTATTGTGCCGTTTTGGCTTCTTTGTCAAAAATTAGGTGGCCATAAGTGTGTGGGTCTATTTCTGGATCTTCAATTCGATTCCATTGATCTACTGGTCTGTTTCTATACCAATACCATGCTGTTTTTACAACTATTGCTCTGGAGTACAGCTTGAAATCTGGGATGGTAATACCTCCAGATGTTTTTTTTATTGTACAGGATTGATTTAGCTATTCAGGGCTTTTTGTTGTTCCATATGAAATTGAGGCTAGATAGAGAATTCACAAAGGAGGAATCCCTAATGGCTGAGAGACACTTGAAGTAATGCTCAACATCCTTAATCATCAGAGAAATGCAACTCAAGACGACTCTGAGATTCCATCTCACACCTGTCAGAATGGCTAAGATCAAAAACTCAAATGACAGCACATGCTGGCGAGGGTGTGGAGAAAGGGGTACCCTACTCCATTGCTGGTGGCAATGCAGGCTTGTGCAACCACTATGGAGGTCAGTCTGGCGATATCTTAGAAAACTTGGAATAGCTCTGCCTCAGGACCCAGCCATACCACTTCTGGGTATACACCCAAATGCCTCTTCACAGAATCATAAGGAAGTTTCCTCATCTATGTTTATAGCAGCTTTATTTGTAATAGCTAGAAACTGGAAACAACCCAGATGTCCCTCAACCGAAGAATGGGTCAAAAAACTGTGGTACATCTATACAATGGAATATTATTCAGCTATCAGGAACAATGAAATTATGCAATTTGCAGCCAAATGGATGGAACTAGAAAAGCTCATCCTGAGTGAACTAACCCAGACTCAGAAGGACACATATGGCATCTATTCACTTATAGTACGATTTTAGCTATATAGTAGAAGGTATCGATACTACAACTAACACACCAAAGGGAACTTGGACATAGACTTCTTATTTTTAATTTTTATTCTTTATTTATTTTTATATATTAGTTATATTTTTTCTATTTTTTAGTCTTTTTTATCTATTGTATGCTTATTGGTTTGTTTGTTTAGTAGTTCTCTCTCCTGAGCAACGAGACACTTTTCACTGATGGTACTGCTTCGTAGATCCCCAATGAATGAAGAGGCTCTTGGCCCTCATATGACCTCTCAACTGAGATGAGGGACTGTTATATAAGGACACCCCACCCCAGAGAAATGGGATGGAAGGGTTAGGAGGTAAAGAAAAAAAATGAAATGTGATGTTTCGGCCTTTTACTACTAATTGTCATAAACTGTTTAGGATAATTAAGAAATGCAAACTAATGGTTATGCAAGCCAGTCATTCAGTTAGGTACTATGACAGCCTATTATAGTTACTTTCTAAGCTAATCAGAAATAAACCGGCAAGAGACAAGCAACATCTGCTTACCCTAACATAAGAGATAGATAGGGCCTCTTCAAAAACCTCAAGATATCTGCAGAATATGGCATTCAAAGATGTTTTCATAACTTTAGACTTTTTTATATCAAGACATGTCAACTCCTGACAGTTCTATTCTCCTCCAAGTAGAAGGTGAGCATCGAAGAATCTCCAGTGGGAGGTGATTGGATTAGTCGCAAGCCTATCTCTTGATAGGAAAAGCCCCTTTCCCCAACTGTAGACAGAATGCTGTCCAAAAAGGACAAAACCTGGAAGCAGGTAAGTCAACAGCCTAGCTCTGCCAAGACAGGGTAGGTAAGTCCTTCATAACCCCTGCTCTACAATCAATGTCTGTCAGACAAATGGGGCCAAATGACTGAAGATCGATGCTGTAATGTATGGAGAGAAAATGGGAACTGTCCAGGCAGCCACAGGTATGTCATTTCTTAGTTTGGGAAGCTGCAGGCCCTGTACTTCCTATAAAATCAGATATATTTATCCCTCTCAGGTCTCTGAGGTGGTTGAAGAACAGAGAGCTAGAGTCTCATAATTTAATTTTGAGTTGTTTAGGAGTCAAGAGAGTGTTATAGATCTAAGAAGATACTTTTAAAATTGTGTTGCAAGTTAGTATGAATGTTGAGTCAGATATAGACCTTTAAACTCATGGAGATGTTTAGATAGTAGAATGTTAAAGTCAGGTACCAAATACATATGGACTGGTCATTGGGAATGTACATTAAGCCATAACCCTCATAACTGTGGCCTAATTACCTCTGTTGTACTGTATTGTATTTGTTATTATAAGAGAAAGCCATTTGTTGGACTGAAAGGGGAAACTGTAGGGGGAAATAAGATATACCTTAAACTTAAAAGAAAAAAAAAAGGGAAGAGGGTGGGGGGTTGAGGGTGGGAGGGTGGGACTGGAGGGGGGGATAGGGAGGGGACTGCGATTGAGATGTAACTTGAAGAAATAAAAAATAAAGGAAAAAAAAAAGAAGGAAAGGAAGGATGGTAGGAGCCAGAGGGGTTGAGGACACCAGGAGAACATGCTCCATAGAATCAACTAAGCAGGGCCCACAGAGACTAAAGTGCCAATCACAGAACTTTCATGGGTCTGAGCTAAGTCCTCTGCATGTATGTTAGGGTTGTTTAGCTTGGTGTTTTTGTGGTATTCTTAACAGTGGGAGGGGGAGGGTCTTTGACTTTTTCCTGTGCTTGAGATCCTTTTCCTTGTACCTGGTTGCCTTATATGAAGCACAGAGCCTCAATATGAGAGTTTGTGCCTAGAGTTACTGTATCTTGTTATGCCGTGTTAGATTTCTATCACTGGGAGGCCTGCTATTTTGTGAAGGGAAACGGAGGAGTGGGAGTAGATCAGGGAGAGCAGATAGTTGTGGGGAGATGGAAGGAGTGGACGAAGGGGAAACTGAGGTCAAGATGCATTATAGGAGAGAATAATAAATTTTAAAAATTTAAAAAATTAGTTTTCATAGTTAGCTGGTTATACATAATAGAAAGACAACAACAAAATAAACTTCCAAATAATTTTTGCTAAAGAGATGTAGTACTTGTGTGTACAAACCCATTGGGCACATTTTGTAAATACTCTTTACACTGTAATACATACCAAAATTAAATATTTTTGAATTGTTTCATCAAGGAATACCAGCACCACTCATGCCAAAGTCAGAGGACAATTATGGGGAATTAGTTCTCTCCTTCTGGTGGTTGAACTGAGGTTGTCAAGCTTGGTGGCAAGTACCATAACCTTTTTAGCCAACCTTATGCCTCAGCCCCAATGTTATTTCTATATGTAAAAGAAATAAACCTTAAATCAGAAGGCAAACTAAAACAGTGGAATTGAAAAACCAAAGGCCTTGGCAGTTCTCTAATTATACATTTTAGTGATGGTTTTTTTATCCCCGGCCTTCAGCACTTGGTTCAGCTGGAATCTGAAAATATTTAAAATACTCATTTAAGTATTGTGGGTGGTTAAAGCCACACACAAATCACTGAAGCAAATAGACTTTTCCACTGCTTAATACCTAACAAATAGTTCTATTACGCCCTATCTTGATTGGTACTTCAACTTTTGCCTTGAGCTGACTTGGCTCCTATGATCCTTCCTGGCTCATCAGCTGTTGTGGCTGACTCCTTTAAAGTGGACTACACTATATAGTGGACGCATTTCACAAGCCTATATTTCAGCTTTTTGGACATTTATCACAAATGACTGAGGATTGTACTACATTATTTGTCATAGATCCTTTGACTCTGAAATTTCCATGTAGGGAGAAGTTCAATTTCTTCAATCTTAAAGTCTATCTAATTTCATAAAGCCCCACCCTTGTGTTCTACAGCTGTTCATGCACCAGAGTGTGATAATGAGATGTAAAGTTATATATAAATTGTTTACATATCATATATGTAAAGTTGGGTAGTTATTTAGAAAGAAGTTTTTCACCTCCTCTCAGAAAGAAACATTCTTTTGTCCAGAGTGCAAGAAAGCTGGTGTAAATAAAGAGAAAAATAACAGACTTTCTTTCCTTTGGCATCTCAATCTTTTTCAGCTTAGTACAGTGTTCAAACTTATTAACTTCAGTGCTACAGAGCAGGTGACACTAACTACCCCAGGATCTTCCCATCCTGGCACATGTTTCTGAAGCCAGAAAACCCTGTCCTTTCTGCTCTGAGCCACTGGCTATGCTTCTCCTTCCTCTGATTTTCTTCTTGAGACAGCTTCATCTTGGTCCTTGTTATCTATTATACACTGTGTACTTAGCAGGCCAGGACTTTATTGCTATTCAAAGCGCTCTTGATCCTCAACCTCAACCTGGGTGGAGTGATAAAAAAGACCCTGTGCTTGACTCCACTTGCTGTGAAGAGAGAGCTTCTTCGGTGAGGGGTTGTAGCTCTACTTATCTGTGGGGATAAGGATATGATTTAGAGTGTAGTGAGGAATTGTGCAGATCTAGGAAAGTGGGTGTAGACGGTCCTTGGCATCAGTAACATTGGGAACCTGCCTAGGTTTCTAGTACCAGCCATGATTTTCCTCCTATCAGGTGGGTCTTAACTCCAATTACAGAACTGAAAACTACAAGTGGACACAAGCAGAGATTAGTGGATGAGGGAAGCCCAGCGCCAATATACACACCATAACTATGGCGTCTGTGGCTCAAGAAACATCACAAAGGAGGCGACAGAAAGACCAGGAAGTCTACTGGGAGGCGGCTTCTCCAGGAAATGGCTAGATGAACAAGGCTGGGACAGTGTCTGTATCAATGGGTATGCTGTCATGGAGGGGAAAATTTCACTCTAGGGTCCCACTCCTACACAAAGAACTATTGGCAACTAATGAGTGCTGGTAGAGAGAGAATTAACATTTCCCAGTGATAAATTCCCCTTAGTGGTTGGCCCTGAAACCAGAAACAAACAAAAAAAATGTGCTCAGCAGGTTGTATTTATATATATATATGTGTGTGTACACACACACACATACATATATACCTGTACATATAATAAATATATATGTGTGTGTATTACATAACAATAACAATTGGAGAAAAAGAGGTTATCAGCTAGAAAACTGGGGGACATGGATGGGCTAGAGGGAGGAAAGGGAAGGGGGAAAGTGATATGTCATACTATTTTAATTTAAAATGTATTAAAAACAAAAGTTAAAGGAAAATAAGCCCCCAATATTAAACCAAAGAAACACTAGACTTCTGGGTGGTGATTTTGAGAATCAGTCCCTTTCTCAGGAGTCAGAGAGTCAGAGAGCAGAAGTCCTGGCTGGAGAGATGCTGAAAAGAGAGACACTGCACCACCTTTCAGCTTCTAGGTAGTTCAAATGGAAATTTCCCAGGAGTTCCATGCTACACTGGAGAAAGGTCAAAGCCTGCTGCCAGCCAGAAGAAGTTCCCTCATTTGCTTATCTTTCAGTGAAATTTATGGATGAATATTTCTTGGGTTTTGTTTAATATTTTCCAAGACTGTTATGGGAAAAGCAAAGAAAAATCAAGTCCTTCCTCTGTTTGAACTGTTTGAACAATATAAATAAATCCATGTTTCCTTACCAATTTGTTTCCTAGTTTTTTATTTTTCAGTTGATTTTCAACTTTTATTTTGAAATGTAGTGTGTGTGTGTGTGTGTGTGTGTGTACAGGAGCTTGTTGAAGCCAAAGGTCACACTGGAGTATAATTCCTTCGATTGTTCACCTTATATTTTGAGACAGGATCTCTTATTGAACAAGGAGTAAGTGGGGTAGTGGAGTTGGCTAATCAGTGAGTCCAGTTATCTCTGCCAACCCCATACTGGATTCCAGAGTTTGCCTTTTACATGGATTGTGGGCATGCGACTCACAATGTCTGCCTTTTACATGGATTATGGGCATGCGACTCACAATGTCTGCCTTTTACATGGATTATGGGCATGCGACTCACAATGTCTGCCTTTTACATGGATTGTGGGCATGTGACTCACAATGTCTGCCTTTTACATGGATTGTGGGCATGCGATTCAAGTCTTCTTCATGCTTGTGCAACAGCAGTTTCCTGAATGGAACATCTTGTTAGCCTATGTTTCCTAGCTTCTTTTCAAACACAGGGAAACCAGGCAACAGGTTGGCAGGCCTCAGTGTCCCAGAGCAATCCTGGAAAAAAAAAAGAGCAACTAGTGTTCTTTATGAAATCTATTTGTTTAAAATCATTCTGAATTTAGTGAAATGGTATTTATTTCAATTTATTAAAACCCCCAATTTTAAATATACAAGTTGCATACATACACACACACACACTCACATGTAGATTCATAAAGGGGTGCAGGGGTCCCCAGATTAGCTGGGGACAGAGCAGACTAGGCTAGCCCAAACAGAAAGGAGATAGCCATGTGGTGGCAGGCTAGGCAGGAGATCTGCTCCCAGAACTCGGCTGGGCAGCCAGACAGGTGGTGCGAGAGAGGCGACAGAAGTCAACCCTTCTCTCTGGGAGCATGCACCCTAAACAGGACTAGCCTGCCAGGCTGAGGCAGTCAGCTGGCGCTCAGGAGAAAAGGCAGAGGCCCTGCATAAGGCACGGAGCCTAATGGAGAAGTGAGCCTGGCTAGGTTGCCAGTGGCAGCAACCGGGCAGAGATGAGCCCAGGCTGCCTGCCAGCGGTAGGAGACCTAGTGAGGCGCCAGCCAGTCAGGAGCCTGGAGCCAGTGGATCCTTCAAGTCAGAGAAAAAAAGGGAAGTCTATTCTGTGAACCAGTATTATGTAACTTATGGGGAGGAGTTTAGGAAGGAGATATATTTGATTTGCTGGGTACTGTCCAATCAGAAGAAAGAAAATGGAACTCCTAATTAATTCATGGGCAGTGAGGGTGGGGAAAACTCCAGGGAGGCTAGAAGACTAGACTGAATGTCATTGGCTGAAAGCCAAGGCTCCAACAAACCTCATTAGCATGGGAAAGTCAGAAGAGGGTTAGGTGCATGACCGGTATCTGGGGATCTAGGATCCCCAAATCAGAAGAAAGAGGGGTTTTAACTGAACAAAGGGAGTCCATCGTTCTAGTGCTGGGCTCAGGGGCCTTTCGGCAGCACCAGACTTCCACCCTGGTCAGCAGAGATCCCACACTCACATATGTGTACGCAAATGATTTATGTATGGGGTATATACCTATATACAATTTATGAGATACCTTTGGTTCTTAAAATAATTCAAATTTTACATTTAAATTAAGAGAACCTAATTATTCCCTTTGTCTAGCTTCAGGTTCAATAACGAAATCTAAAATAGGATAAGTCTTGCTTCTTAAACATTCAAAACAATGTTATGTCTCACTCTAATACTTTAATATCTAACATTTCAAGTCAAGTCAGTTGGTTTTTCCTAAGTAGAAACTCTAATGCTTTATGTATTTTTATTTTTCAATTAGTAAATTCAATGCAATAAAAAGAAATAGAATGGGCTTTCATTCAATTCCATCCCATCAAGCAGAAAGATATTTGAGTGAGCTAAGCAATGCTGTGACGCCTACATTGAATTTCCTGTATGAAGTATGTTTATTTTTCTCAAGTTCATTTCCGGTTCTGTACTCACTAACACTGGTAATACGTGAGTTCCCCATGCACCAGTAATTTAATGGTACCTTATTCTTTGTTTGAAAAGGAAAAGAAATATTATCAGGCAGTTTTATAATAAGCTAAACCAATTACCTTCTAAATGATTTTAATGCAAGCAAAATACAAGAGTCATCATGTTAACACAGTGAAATTTATTAAGAGCACAATCCAAAGCAGTAAGTCAGGCTTATATACAGCATCACTTCCCATTGAGTTTCAATTAATGTTTTGAAAGTTTTTACTTTATACTGTAAAATTTCAAAATGTCAGAGCCTAGCAGATTTTGTGTAAAGAAACTAATAATATCTCATAAGCCATTTGGTTTAGCTGTCACACACATGCATTCATATTCAGCGCACACCTTGCAAACACTCTTACTGCAAGAAGCCAACCCACAAATGGTTTTAAAAATTGCTTCCATCTCCATGATTTAAGAAAGACAAAGAAAGTTAAACTAATATGAATCCAAACCTACAGATAAATTCAGACTCAGGTCATTATTATAGCACTCAAAGCCTTGCCATCTTGAGGCAACAGTGGCCATTCTTTTAAACAAATAGTGGATATTGTGAATCAGGTACTGACTCCCTCTGGAGTAGATCCTGCACTGC
>CAJQZJ010004748.1:4713810-4718810 GCA_907164525.1 Lophiomys imhausi | reverse complement strand
AGAGGCATTTTTTGAATGTTTGACTACATATATTTTGTCAGAAAGAAGCAGATGAATTACATTGCCTTCAACTTCATTTTTAAAGTTACAAAATCTTTGATAATTTTATACATTTTGATCATATTCTCTTTTTCTGCTCCAGTTTGTATTTTCTTTTTTTTTTTTAATTTATTTAAGGTATATCTTTTTTCCCCAACAGCTCCCCATTTTAGTCTGATAAAAGGCTCTTTTCTTGTAACAATAAATACAATACAAAACAATAAGAAAAATTAGGCAACAATTATGAAAATTATAAGATGTAACATACATTCCCAATGTCTAGTCCATTTGTATTTGGCAACTTAAAAAAAAAAATTCTTGATGAGTTTAAATTTCTATACCTAGCTTAGTTTCTGTCCTAACTTGCATTACCAACTTAAAAACATCTTCTTAGACCTAAAACATACTGTTAATTCCTAAGCAATTAAAACTTAACTGTGAGACTATAACTTCAACCACATCAGAGACCTGAAAAGGATAAATATATCTGAATAAACAAGTAGTGCAGAGAGCAAGCAGGTTCTAAAACTAAGAAATGACAGACAACGGACTGCCTGGACAGTCCTTAATTTTTCTCTATAACGTTGGCGCATCTATCTTCAGCCTTTTGGCCCAGTAGAGAAAGCATTTTAAAAAGAATGTCTAAAAGGTAACATCTTCTGTGCTGTGAATTTTTTAGATATCCAATTTTTGAGAGAATGAAGTTTATTAAGCTCAGCTTGCCTTTCAAGCTTTCTTGAACTGGGTCACTGTGATGTACCTCTTAGCCTTGCCCTTTTACTGCCCCCTTTTTGTTGAGACTTCAACTTGAAAACAGAATACAGTGATCTCCCTTAAGCAGGTCATCTGTTTTTACTGCCTGTCCCCTAAAGATCTTCCTTCAGGAATTCTCCACATTGTTGAAAAATCACTGCATTCTGAGTCTCTCTAGGAATCTCTTCATTCTCTGAGTTTCCATAACCTCTTATTCATACCTTCAGGCAAATGTAGCAAACTCTAACTTGCTTTATAATCATGTTGATAGCATTCTCAAGACTCAACATTTTTTTACAAATGCACTTACAAGTTCTACTTTCTCTGTTCTTCCTTAGTGTCTATCTGCACACTCTTTAAAGCCAGTGAGTGAATAAATAATCTTTGGAGAATGAAAACATGACAATATAAGAAATAGCAGCTTGTCAGTATGCCCCAACCATATTTCCAAGTAGTTTCATATTCTTCATGCAGACTTGTCAATTCTCTGATAATTGCATACAAAGGCAGCTTTACAGCTTTTCTGTAAAATAGAAGTTGAATAATTGGGCAAACTTGGGTTAGTAAAAACAGGAAATCCTCCAATGATCATTTTCAAATTAGAGAGTAGTTCTTTGAAAGTCATTGAAATAGAATTAAATTTATTAAATTTATATACAAAATAAAACTAATATTTTCATGTGAAGTATTTCTAAATTTATAATGGAAGATACATCAACAGTAGGTAGCAGCATAGGACACATTTGTTTTAACAAGATGTGTAAGGATCTTTTAAAATTTCACAGCTTATAATGAATGCTTCTCGGCTGTCCACAGAAGAGTACCTGTAATTGTGTGCAACAATTATTTAAGGGTTATTGTTAGAGACAAAAGGTTTTGTGACTTGAGTGTTCCAGATCCTTCAGCTTCTGAAATTTCAGAATCTTTCTAGATCCTAACTGAGCTTTAGAATTTGAAAGAAAAATTGTCCTGAAAGTACCATTTATGTATTGAAAACCATCCATTCTTAGAATGATGCTATAGCACACACCTATTGTTTCTAAAGTTATTGAGAAGGGCTGAAAGATTCAGAATCAAATAATTTCATTCTGTTTTAACTGTTTTGAGAGTTTTAATAATCAGTTAAAATTGAAATCAAAATAATCTTTAATGAACTTACCAAGTCTGAATGAAAATACATCTTCTCACACAGCTCTCAAGGCTGATTTGTGCGCATGCTCTCTGCATGGATAGAATTCTATTGGCTTACACACTACATGAACTCAATCTGTCTTCTCGGTTTACATTCATTGCAGGTCTACTCTGTGCTGCACTATGCCTACAAGTCATATGTGCTATTAAAATATGAATAAAGGATTGAAGAGACAAATCAGTTGTTAAACAGAAGAACCTGATCAAAGCCATAGAACCTAAGTGTGATGGTCAGTCTAATGACCAACTTGGCACAATCTACAATGACCTGGGAAGAGAGTTACAAGAAGGCTTCTCTAGATAAGGTTGACCTATGTACATGTACATGTCTGTGAGGGAATATCTTGAGTGTGTTAAATGGTGTGAGAAGATCCCTGTGAGAAAGAAGCCCTCTGTGGGTAACAACATTCTCTGGACTTAGTACCCTGGACTGTCTACAAGTGGGAAAATTGAGCTAAGCCATGCCTGAATTCATCTCATGGCACTCTAGACTATGAATATGAATAGCTAACTCAAATTCCTTCCTCAATTTCCCCCCAAAGATGGTCTGTAACCTGGAGCTGTAATCCAAATAACACCTTTCCCCCCTAGGTTGTCTTTGTTGGGGTACTTTTTTATCAGAGCTACAGAAATGAAAGTAAGTCCAGTGAGAGTGAGGTGGGTGGAAGAGATAGACAGTTCACTGGGGTTTGTTGGCCAACCAGGATAGGCTACTTGGTGAAATTCCAGGACAAAAGAGTCTCTGTCTCAGACAAGAGGGGGAAGGTTTCAGAGGAATGACACCACACATTGGCCATTGACCTCTCGCACGTGTGCATCCGTCTGTCCAAACACATATGCACATACACTCTCACAAAAGAAATGTGAACTAAGTGACACCACGTTAAACGTACACTTTGTGTTTTGAAATTTAGTATATAAACAAAATTACTTCATTAATATGTTTTATTTTGGGGGCTTACATCATGTGTCTAGTGGTCAGTGGTGTTGTGTGTTAACTCACATTCCACCTTAAGGAGGAGTCCCACTGGCAGAAAGCATTTATTTGTTTATTTTCTCCATCTATTGTTCATTGCTGGACCCACATGACCAAAAATACATGGAAAGCATGAAATACATGTGAGCTCTGGCATCAAGCTGCTTCAAATTCAGTCTGGATCTTTTCTTTGTTAGCCTCAGAGCTAGGACAAGCTGCCGATTCCTCACAGACAGTTGTGAAGATTAAATTAGTTCTTTTAAAAATCTATTTATTTTATTTGTGTGGGTATTTTCCCTGCATGCATGTCTTAACACCATGTGCAAGCAGTGACTGTGAGGCCAAGAAAGAGTGTGGAGTCCCTGGAATTGGAGTTACAGATGGTTGTGCCTTCTGGGTGCTGGGAATTGAATGTGGGTCCTCTGCAAGGGTCTTAATTACTGAGTCATCTTCCAGTCCTCTAAGTGAATTCTTATAACTAATGTGGCCAAAGGAATCTATGGTACTCAGTAAACGTTTAATAAATATTAGCCATGGGTAAGTATTATGATTCCATTCTATAGAAAAGGGAGCAAGGCTGGACAAGGTTAGCTATCCAATTACGAGATAGGAAAATGATGGAACTGTGGTTAAACTCTTGAACTCTTAAATCCTCATTTTCTGTCATCACCCTAAAACAAATCAAAATCTTATGTAAATAAAAACCTGAATTTTAAGTAATTTTGATAGAACTAAAAATAGACATGTGAATTAAAGCAAACACCCTTAATGGTATCAGAATTTGGGTCTAAATTGAATAATAAAATAATATACAAATAATTAAAAGTATGCTATAATACAACCGTTATCTATTGTAAAGCAGCTAAAACAATCTATGGTACTCAGTAAATGTAATATTAGCCGTGGGTAAGTATTGTGATTCCATTTTGTAGAAAAACAAGCAAGCAAATAATATCTATTTTGTCTGTTAGCGAAAAGCACTTTCAAGGCTTAATGTATTTAACTCTCAGATCAATTCTGATATTAGGCATTTTCTAATGTCATCTTGTTTCCCAAATGAGGCAATGGAGGAAGCAGAGGGTGGATCAGAGGCTTGTGGCTAATCAAGGAGAAAGGTGGAATTCACACTCAGCTAGTGTGGCCCCAAGCAGTGTTCTCCAGCTTTCTTCGGACTTCCTTCTTTCTCATTTCATGCCTCTGGAACAGCAAAAGTTGGATGAGCAATCAGCCTTGGTATGACTAACTCAAGGATAGGAACCAACTTCTGGTATTTATCAGTAACATTTTTTCAAGAAAAGTTTTTTTTTTTTTTTTTTCTGGCACAAACAGTGGAATAGACCATCTCAAAGTACCTTTTCCTTCCAAGAGACTTTGTCCATATAAACTGTGCATAAGTCATTAAACCCTCTGCTGTCTTGGGGATTGTGTCCCTTTAATTGGAGTTAATGTAAGAATAAATTACCCTCCATGTCATACAACTCCAAGCCCAGTGGAGCTCAGTATGTGACTATTAGCTTGTCATTTCAGAATCCAGCACAATAGATCCTCTGCTGCTGACACTTCCAATATTTAAATAAAACCAAACCCAGTTTGTGATTGAAAAAGCCATCATCTTTCATTAGAATGAGAGAATAAATTTTCAGCGCCAGGCTGGTAGCATGTTTGAATGGTTCAATTCATTTCCTAACTAGTCACAGCCAATATCTACTACAGAGCAATCTTGTTGGAAACATCCTCTTAAAGAATGTACTTTGTCTCCATGACAAAGAGATGTCCCCTTCCCCCCACAAGAAATAAAGGGAGGGAGAAGAGAGGAAAAGTCCTAAACCTACTAAATGTTTACAACTTAGGAATTGGCCCATAATGGTCTTCCTGTGTTAGAGAGAAGAGGAAGTCAGGGATAAGGAAGACCACAGGTCCTTACCAGTAAGACTGGCTTCAATGGCAGAAGCCATTGAAACCAGGATCCGCCAGCAGCCACAGACATCTTGCAGGAGAGAGAGAGAGAGAGAGAGAGAGAGAGAGAGAGAGAGAGAGAGAG
>CAJQZJ010004748.1:4658065-4713800 GCA_907164525.1 Lophiomys imhausi | reverse complement strand
GAGAGAGAGAGAGAGAGAGAGAGAGAGAGAGAGAGAGAGAGAGAGAGAGAGAGAGAGATCAAACCAAGCCTGGAATGCAGTTTCTGCTCTAACTCTGTCACTGTCTCTGCATTTGAGCATCTCACTGTCCTGTGCCTGAGGCTGGCCGGAAGATGAGAAGGGTCTATTATTGAGCAGGACATTTTGAACCTGCACAGGGGCATTTTAAATCTGTACACTGGACAGAGAATCGGAGAAGTTGAAATGCCAAGAATCTTATTAGAGTATTGATGCCACTAGGAGATACCCTCCTAGAACTTGGAGGTGAGGTATGTGACACTGTCTAACTTTCAAAGCCGTGAAATAAGTGCACGGTTGCGGTCTCTTAACAGGGGACTTAACTGAGAAAATGCATGTGACTTTTTGACCAAAAGGCTTGGGAACAATTCAAAGTGTGGCATGTGGAAGGAGTATGGGGGATACACATAAAATATTTTAAGATCTACATGCATGTTGTTTTATTTGGGGGGAAGATGGTTATAGTGTGAATGCATGGCCTGGAAAATAGAAAAATAAAATAAAATAAAAGAGGCTCCGATAGATCTGTGCCATTTCTGACTCTGCATCTGTCAGAGTGGGGACAAGCACATCGTCCAGTGAGGGTGGGCTGCTGTGTGGCAAGACTGGAAGCACTTGAGCAAGCACTGAGTGCTCAGACATATCCCATTCACTTCCCTCCAATGTGCTTAACAGACATGCCTTAGTCCCCAGGGAGAGAATGTCACAAGATGCACAGGATGCTGGAAATCAATCTCTGGTTTGCCTATGGTTACAAGTTTTTGTTGTTGGTGGTAGAAATAAATAAATCTGCTTCCTTCTTCTGATGGACTTCCCATAAAACACACACACACACACACACACACACACACACACACACACACACACAAACACACAAGCCTCAGGAAGTGTATGCACCTATTGGCCAACTCAAGTATTCCAGGCCATCTCATAATTGCATTTCTCATCCTAAGTTAATTAATGTGTACTGTGATTGAGCTGCAGCCATTGCAGAGAGTTTTATTAATATGTATCCCTGGGAAATGGATCTTTATGAAAGGACAAGGAAGATGTGGTTTAAAACTACATCCTGCCAAGTGTCACAAACTTTGGATCAATTCTACCTGATAAAATGAGAATAGCTATCCAAGTTCTATCAGCTTGGACGGGTATGGTGGATCCTCATTTACCCTTCTGAATTTTTCTTCTTAGGTTCCATACTTTAGAATTACACATCTCAAACAAGAGAGGCAGCTCAGTCATTAAGAGTGCATACAAACTCCTTTTCCAGATGACCTGATTTCAGGTTGCAGCACCCATGCAGTGGCTCACAAGTGCCTGCAACCTCAGTTCCAGGGGATTCAAAGTATCTTCTAGTCCCCTTGGCCACCTGCACACACGTGGCTGGTACTCACCCACCCACCCACGACCCACACGTAGAGACATACAAATGAAAAACAATTTTAAAAATAATTGTAAAAGACAAGTATGCAATCTATTCAAAATTGTTGATAGAACTTAAATTTCACAAGACAATATTAATAAGTGAGGCCATTTGGGAGGTAGTTAAATTCCAAAGCCATGGCCTTCTTGAACATGATTGGTTATTTCTGAGAAGGGGGAAGGGTCTTGCTAGGCTCTTTTATACTTTGATTCTATTCAGACATATATGGACATAGAGGTCCTACCCTCTAAAGCACAAAGTAGGGAGGTGCTATCTCAGAAACAGACAGCAGCCCCTGCTAGGCAAAAAAAAAAAAAAAAAAATTGCCAGCCAGCAGTTTGTTCTTATACTTCCCTACCACCAGAACTCTAAAAAAACATAATATCTGTTCTTTATAAATTATGTAATCTCTGGAATACAGTTATACCAGTGGGGATAGACTAAGACATAGTCATACATCCTCCAAACCCGTCCAATTGCCATTTACCATTCAGGCTAGCTGCCTTTGTACCTAGCAGTAGATTTCTTTAGGTTCCTTCCTGCTTGTTAAGCAGCACTCCTAGGTTTCTTATATCAAACTCTCAAAGAATTGAGGCCAAATCCAGTATGCTAAAGAGTGGGATTATAAGAAAAAATAGCCCCAATAAAAGAGGGGAGGGAAATAAACACATCTTAGAAATTGGACAAAGGTTTCTGTTATGTTTGTTGAAGTCCTAACTCTCAGGACCTCAGAATGTGGCCTTTTCTGGAAAGAGGATTTCTATAAATGCAGCCAGATGTTGAGTAGGATGATCTCAAATCCAGTCAGACAGGTGCTGTTATGAAAATTGGAAACTTTACCAGAAACAAATGTAGAATGACTTCCACATTCCTTAAAACTCTGTTGTCCTAAAGAACCACCAGGTTCCAGGGGAGACTCTGAACATATCCCACTCTTGTGCTGTAAGTGGAAACATGGCTCTGTTTGTACCTTGGCCTTGGACTGTGGCCCCGGAACTTGGAAACAATTCATTTCTTTTAATTAAATCAGCATATTTACAGGACTTTTTTTTTTTTTTTAACAACAAGTCTAACAAAGCAATAAAAGCATCGTGGCTCCTTGAGTCTTCAGAGGAAACACAGCTTGACATGGGAAATGAGTTGTCCTCTTTGAATCCCCGCTTGGACGTATCTGGTGTTTTGACTTATGACACAGAGAAAGGATTTCAGAAAAAAAAGTTATTGCAAAGTTGGGGGTTATTAGGGGAAAGATAAAGCATGCTTAGATTAAAGCGTGGGTAGAAGAGAGAGAGGAGAGATCTCTAAGTATTGTAGCTAAATATATATGACTTTGTGACTTTTGAAGTTATATTGTTGAAACTGAATAATGTATGACCCAGTTGAAAGTTTAAGCAGTTTTAAAATTAAGTAGAATTTAGAAAATAAAATATGGGTCAGGCATGGTGGCACACACCCTCAATGTCAGCGTTTGGGAGGTAAAGGCAAGTGGCTCTCTGTGTGTTTGAGGCCAGCCTAGTCTGCCTAGTGATTTCTAGACCATGTAGGCGTACAGAGTGAGAACCTGTCTCAAAACAGAGACAACGAGGATAAAAAAGAGCTAGCTCGGTTATTTATCTTATGTTAATGAATGTTCCCTTGGAAGTACAATCCTCAGGTAGGTTATGAGGGATCTTGTTCGAGTTCACATTAAATGAAAGGCTGATAAAATTAAATTCAAAGCCTCATGAGCTGTCTCAGCACATATGCTTGAGATATTTCTAAGAAACAGGATTGCCTCTGCGAATGGAATCTTCATATTGGTTTATGTCACTTGTGTCAGAATTCCTGACTCTCAGCCACAAAGAAATACAAGCCAAATCCCAAGGGATAAATGGCGTCTCTGTAATCTTTGCTATTTTTTTTTTTTTAATCCTGTTTGACTATCATGGGGTCTGTTCCACTGTAGCACACCTTCACACGACAGGTGAGACCAACTGTACCCAAATGTGCGACTTTTCCTGGTAGAGATACAGTCTAGGTCCTGGGACCAACCTCCTTGCATAATCTATGTCAGAATTAAAGAATTAAAATAGTCTTTCTAACAAGTTAAGATCTGTTTCGGAGTCAAGGTGTGTACCTTTCTTACATGTTGAATTCTGTTGTTACTTCAAAAAATAATTATAAAATAGCTTACATTCCCTCTAGAATTTAGTTTTTAAGTCTACTGTTTTAGCATTCCTTGTGTCTTTATTTAGAAACTATGATATTAAAGAATTCAGTATGGACAGGGCTTGGATTCTTAGGTTAAGTTTCACTTTTGGAGGGCCCTTCACTGTCATTTTCTGTGTGTGGTTTTCATACATGCTAAGGGCTTTATACAGTATGGTCTGCCTCAGATTACTCCCCTATTGTTGGCATACTCAGTCCTAGTACAAGGCAGGCTACAATGAAGGAAATCTGAAAATATCCCCTAACAGTGCAAAAACTGATGTGTTTTAAGAATTGGTGAAGACCAGTGCTGTGAGTTGAGTTACATTCCTCCTAAAGACACATCTGAAGTCCTAACTCCTGGTTATGGAAGTGCACATTAGGTCAGAATCCTCATTTTGAGGGAGGCCTGATGGCCTACGTTTGGCTATCTATCCCAACAAAATCAGTCACAGACTTAAGCTCCAGTGAAGATAGGAAAGGAGGTTTATTAACTGTGATCACACTGGGAAGGACAGAGGTCTAATGACCTCAACTGTGTCTTCAAATGGTTTACAGCAGTTTCAGTAGTATATAGAAAAAAAAATAAAAGGAAGGATTGGACATTTCCATGGAAACGGTCCAGGTAGTCCTGGTCTGGCTGGGCTATTATCTCAGGATCTGCTTTGCCTCATGGATGTCAAGAAGATTTTTGTTGTTTAGGAGGTAGTTTGGGTTCTTTGTTTTAAGATATTGTGCTGGGATTCAAAGTAACTTCAGTGGAAAGATACAGAGTTCACAAGGAAAAGTGAGAGACAGAAAAGATCTGAAACATGATACAGTTTGCCAAGCCAGTCCTCCATTCTTCTTTCTGGATTCATGAATTAGGCTTTCATTGGGAAAAAAAATCTTTCAAACTTTAGCAAAAGGTCATGCTGGGGTAGGATGAACTCTATTCCAAATGACTGATCCCTTCAGAATATGAAAACATTGAATTAGGTAGACACAGAGGAGGGAGCCCCTGTGAAGTTGAGATTGGGATGCTACAGCCATCTAGGGCCTGTGGTGCTGGGAAAGGCCACTTCTCTAGATATTCTATGCCACACAGTCCTGCCAGCACTGAGCTTAGCCTCCAGACCAGGAGACAGCCTGTTTCCCTCATTTAAAATTCTCAGGTTTGTGATACTTAATTACAGCATCTCTAGGAAACCAGAGTTTTCTGTGGTAGCTTGGTTAGGCAGCAGCACCAGACAATTAATGTATATTAATGAAGGTGTTGCTACAAAGGTCTTAATAAATGCAGTAAACTCCAAGGAAAGGAGAAGAGATTATTGTCAATGACATATATGAGGAACCTCAACCAACAGTCCATTGCCTTAAGAACAAAAACTTTAGTTTCCTTGAGAAACTCCAAGTCAAATTCAGTATCATCTCTGGCTCAACTTTTTAGATGCTACCTTGCCTTAGAGGTTTGAAGTCAGCACTCAGCGGCACATGAGCAAATTCTTTGATGTTCTTCTTCCTCTCCCCTGCTCTCTCTTTCTCTCTCTACACACACACACACACACACACACACACACACACACACACACACACACCACACACACACATTACATGTAATCACACATATACACACACATTCCACATACTCACACACATAGCATATACACTGTCACACACTACATACACACACATGCACACACAACATAATCACACACACATCACATACACACTTTACACACATACACACATACACTACACACATAACCATATACACACAATTTATTCCTGTTTTTCTGGAGATCCATGATTGATACAATATTCTTTTTTGTCCCTTGAATGTAGCAATTTTGAAATATGTTTGGCATTATTTTCCAGAAGGTTAGGGAAGAATTGACACTCACAATGTCTTATTCCTTTGGTACTTTTCCTTTTGGAATAATCAAACAAACTTTAATACAGCTCCATGATCATTGCCTCCTGCAATTCTCACCCTTATTTAGTTCTCTCAGTCCTAAGTGTGGATAAGACCTGAGAGTTGTTTGTAACCCACAAATATGATGGAATACATACCACCACTATATATACATACATACAACATGCATACACATACATACATACACACACATACATACATACATACATACATACTATAAAATTGGAGCACCAGTCATACTGAGAGAAGGCTCTCTTTGCTGGTTTTAAAGAAGCAAATGAACATGTTAGGAAGACTCACCAATCAATGAGTTAAGGACAGCCTCTGATTGACAGCCAATAAAAAACCGGTATCTGCCAGGTGATAGCCCACAAAGAACTGAATGTTGCTGACAACCATGTTAGCATGGAAGTGGAAACTCTCCCAATGGGGCCAAAATGAAGCAGCAGTTCCTACACATTTTGATGGCCCCCTCTTAGAATTAGACTCATATTGTTTAGACTACTCTCCTTTTTCTCTAGGATCTTAGCAACTCAATTTCATTAGGCTAATGTTTCCATTTTCCTGAGACTCCTTACTTGATATTTCCCGTGTTGGTATGCTAAATGAGAAAAATTAAACTAGGTCTTGTTTCATCAAAGTCCCAGCCTAAGGTCCCTTTTGTTCTGTTTTAATGGATTTTTCTGGTCTTCCAAAAACCTGTATAGAAACTTTGGAAGAGAGTTTAGCCCATCTTGGTACAAGAGTGAGTGTGTGAGTGTGGATGTGACTATGTACACATCTGTCCTCTCTTCTTTGTGAGATTCTGATTCATATACACCAGCCCTTCCATTCACCAGTACATAGCCCTCTCTCCCATTCAGAGCAATGAGGGGGTAACAAGCCTCAAAGGTAATAATTTCTTACGAGGAAATAGTGGGTTATTAAGATATTAGCACTCAAGAAAATGTGCCCTCTCTGCCTCCAGCTTCCTGACTGACATTGATTCAATTGAAAAACTACAGTGATATGGCAGTTTTACTTCCATTTAAAATAATTAGAATTAGTGAAGGAATGTCATTACCTTCCCTATTGCTAGTTCTTATAATTATCATAAACTTCTTGGTAGGAATAGAGAGAAAACTCAGGTTGACCACA
Source organism: Lophiomys imhausi (assembly GCA_907164525.1). Lineage (NCBI taxonomy): Eukaryota > Metazoa > Chordata > Mammalia > Rodentia > Muridae > Lophiomys > Lophiomys imhausi. The sequence continues at coordinate 4,707,081 of CAJQZJ010004748.1, read as the reverse complement.
ACGGGCCAGAGGAGAGTAGCATTCAACCACAGGAACATAGACTATCCCTTTCAGTAAGTTTTTCTTGTTTATTTTTCCATAAAATTGTAATCATCTTCATTGGCTTGGCATTGATCACTATAGAGTTGAGGAAAATTTGAGGCTTTAAAGTTAGCAGCTGTGTTACTAGTAGTCACAGCAGCTCTACGCGGCAACTGAACTACTCAGCCCTGACCTGGGAAAACAGCCTAAAACCTGGGTGTGCTGACCTTGCAACTGAAATTTCAATTCTAATAGATGCAGTGCACAACAGCAGTGAAGCTCAACAAGATTAGAGGGAAATGAATGAATTTTCCCTCCGTCTGTGACCACCAGTGGCCCATACTGATTAAAACTAAAATGAGTACACAAAACACTACCAGGCTTCCTGTCAACATTAAATGGTAATTTCAGAACATCTCTGAGGTGTGTGGGTGAGGAAAATAACGTATCGATCTGTTGGCATTTGTGTTCTGTGTCCAAGTATAGAGATTGTGTATAATTTTAAGTCTTTTTTTTAGATATGTCTAGTGTATAATTTTTAAATTAATAAAAATCCTTAGAGCAATATTAAAGTCATTAAAAAGCCAGCTTTAAAACAATATGGAGAGTAGGTCCCCATTTTCTTTGGTCATCTACATATAATATATAATATATCATATTATATATATTATATTGTCTATATAATTTTACATTATATATTATGTATGTGTTAACTCAATTTTTGTTAATACTTTTCAGTGGCAAGGCTATGATTATTTTGCTTCTAAGTACTTTTAAAATTGAAGACAAAAATAATAATAATTGCAAGTTAAGTGCTCACATACTTGAAAATGTCAGACGTCATAGTCTAAACTTTCATTCCTTAAAGTTCAGGTCGCTGGCAGAAATGTTGCCAACATGTGAGAAGCACAGAGGTACGGGCTCCGCCTAGGCCACTGACTCAGAACCTGCCTGTTAGCAAGACCCCAGGGGCTCATGTGCACATTTGTATTTCACGAGCACTTGGAGATGGGGCATGAAAATCCATTTCCCAGAGATGTCTCCCACCATGATTTGACATTCGTTAGCTATTCTGTGAAATATTCACGCTGACTTCTATGCTAGAAGCGACTGAAGCTGGATGAGGAATATTTATCTCTATCACTAGTCATGCCAGGTTGCTCCATATACTGTCTATCGTCTGTGATGCTTTGGTGGAAGATATACACAATCTTAGAAAACTATAGCTGGGCTGACTAGTAGAGGAGGTAGACAGAAAGAAGCCACAAGCAAGTGACCCAAGGGTGAAACCTTAGCTACTATTAGCCCTACCTGAAACCCACTCAGGACTGTAAAGGCTTGATGGGGCTTAAGCAGTACATATGCTTTTCCCTCATCAAATTATTTTTGTTCAGCCATGATTATCTGCCTGTGGTTGACTATATTACTAATTTATTTATATCTAGATGTAATTTCAAATACTAGAAAGATTTTCATGTAAACATCTTGTTTTATCTTCACTGGAACTGAGCAGGAAAAGAATTTGAAATAGAGCATGGCCATTTGAAAAGTCTACATTTTGGTAAAGAACAATTATGGACCAAAACTCTGTACCATCAGCCACAAGTAGGCAAAGAAAAATAGTATGTATGACAATTCCACCTCACAGTGTGTCATTCTCAGACTGCCATCTGGTTCACTCCCTCATATGTCCTCCTCACCTACTTAAGCCTAGGACTGTCTTAGGTACAAAGCAAAAAAATAAAAAATAAGTAAAAGACACATTAACATGTGACTCATATTAGTAAGGAATGTATAATCTCCTTATTTGTCCTTTCCATGTGTCTTAGTTAGGGTTTCTATTGCTGCAATGAAACACCATCACCTAAAAGCAAGTTGGAGGAAACGGTTTATTTGGTTTACGCTTTCACATTACAGCTCATCATCAAAGGAAGTCAGACAAGTACTCAAGCAGGGCAGGAACCTGGATAGAGGAGCAAGTGCAGAGGGCGTGAAAGAATGCTGCTTACTGGCTTGCTATTCGTGGCTTGCTCACCCAGATTTCCCATAGAACCCAGGATCACTAACCCAGGGATGGCACCAACCACAATAGGCTGGAGCCTCCCCATCAATCTCTAATGCCCTACAGGCTTGCAAACAGACTAATTTCTTGGAGGCATTTCCTTCCTTGAGGTCCCCTCCTCTCTTATGACTTTAGCTGCTGTCAGGTTGACATAACCTATCGAATGTACCATGTTTTACATTTATCTAATTTGTTATGTCATTCACTCACGGCATTGCCCTAATTAGTATGGCGTATCACATGGTGGGGGAGGACTCAGCCTCAGTATCACTTTTGCTTAACCTGTAGCTCAGAAAGCATCCAGACATCCTGATGGGCTCACACTACATATAAACCACCATGTTCATGTCAGGAGATTTAGTTTTCATCAAATGTTTTTTCCCTTTTCCTTGTATCATCATGCTTATCCACAGAAAGAGGACAGTCCTTTCTAGCCTGGCAATGGCAGCCTGTTTCTGGTAGAAATCCCCTCTGAAGAGCTGCATTCCACTGACCAGAGATGAGTATTATTCTGCCAGTGTTACTGTTTCCAGTTAGAGATGGCTGCTGATGTCTCAACTGAGGAAGCAGGATTACCACTCTGCCTCTTTGGCTTCTGGACTCATTAAATCACTGGGATATTTAGAATAAAACAATTTCAAAAAGGGATGTTTTCATGAAATCGACAGCTTCTGTTTTCATAAATGCCACCTAGACAGCATTCATAAAAGTTTACCTCTGAACATTAAGCACTACAGGTGCCTAGAAGTTTGTCCCCCAATGCTGGTAGCTTGCCTTTGTCCTTATTAGTAGCCAAGGCTCTGAACCTTCCCAGGAGCAAGGCAGTATTGTAGGTTATTAAGTCTAGAGTAGTATTTCTAGTTTAGATAGTTTGAGCTGAGATCCCCTCACCAAGTGTCTATACTGATTACGATTCAGTTCACTCATCTATAAAGTAGAAATAATAGTAGGATTCCATTGGGTCATCAAGAGGATGAGAAGAGACCATGTTCCCCCATTCAGAATGGTGCTCTGTGCAGAACTTGGCAGGTATGTGCATTAGCTATTGCTATCTGTACCTTTCCTAGAACTGAAGTCCCAGCACCTTCTCGTTACAGCTCACAAATTTCCATTTGTTCTAAGTACAAGTATTTATCTCCTCTAGAAAAATATTGACAGAGAAATGAGGAGGTATAGGTTGGTAACTGCCCTCTAAATTAGTTTGGAGAACTGGAGTAAATTTCTTAGATGATCCCTTGTTTGTTAGAATAGCTGATCACAAATTTTCTTCAGTCTTCAAGTATGACAGATGAATTTTGTGCAGTTTCACTTAGTAATAGAGAAGGAGATTGGTATGATTGATAATCCTTATATCATGATATATATAACATGATATAATAGTTCATATTTCAAGTGAAAAAATTAAACCTCCTTTACCATCAGAACAAAAATCTATTCTTTACTGAAGTCTTTCCCAATTATCAGTTACTTTTATTCCTAGAAACTGAATCTGCTACATAAGGCTAATTGCATTTCTTCTAGAACTCACTCCAGGGAGTAAATGTCCATGTCCTGAATCATATATCTGGGAAGTGCCTAAAATGCCCCTTGGAAGCTCATTTGAAAGTGTCAGTGCCACTGTTAGAACAACTTCATGCCTCCAGTCCAGTGTAAGGCCACACACAGCAGTCCAGCCACGGGGGGCTGAAACTCAGCCAGCAGCTCATTACTTGGCAGAGAAAGGTGACTTGAACTGAGAGAATTTGTTGTTCAAGAGTCTTTGAAGATACAGAAAACCACTTCATGGTATATTCAGCAGATGCTATAGTTTTTGTGGTAAAAAGGTCTATATTTGAAACTGAATAAATCACTCCACGTTTGTAGAGGAGCCAAAAATCTTAAACATATGTCATCCTCTTCTCTCAGTAATAATGGAAAATAATAAGTCATAGCCCAAACAAATGCAAAATGTGTTTGAGATGCTGATGTGCTTTCTGTCTGGCATGACACACATGTTCTGGGACACACATCTACTTGGTTCTCCCTGGGCCTGTAATATTTGTAAGGGAGATGGATTATTTATATTTGAGAAGAGAGTATCATAATTTATAATCTTCACACAGCAAGCCTCCTGTTCACAAATATACAAACAGAGGAAACAACAAAGTTTTATTGAAAAGTGATGCTAAGATCTACTCTAGATGACGGTAGTTAAGACCTTTGGGTGTCCTTGAGACAGGGAAAACATAAATAATATGTATCTTTCATTTAGTTTCTTTATAAACATAATTTTTAAAATAGTAGAAATAAAATTGTGACAATAATTAGGAGGTCTATGGGTTGGGACTGTCTGACAGAACTTTGTGTAAAGATGGCAAGATTCCAGAAATATATTTACTGTCCACTTTGAGAGGTATGAGGTACATGTAATGACCGAACACAATCCAATGCTTGAGATGTTGCACTTATGTAAAAATTAATTTTGTTTAATTTAAATGGTTTAAACAATAGTTAGTGGTTAACATTTTGGATAGTTCAGTAATACAAGTCACGAAACTTGAGCTGTTAATGTTTAAACAAGGGCAACTCTAACCATGTCATGTTGCTGTTATTGTCACTTGTTTTCTTCAAAATCAGTTTGTTAAAAATATTGACTATAATATACCACCTAACTTGATATCAAGCCATCCAAGGTAAGTTATAAGATGCATGTTTCTCTCCATACATTACAGCATCGATCTTCAGTCGTTTGGCCCCGTTTCTCTGACAGACATTGATTGTAGAGCAGGGGTTATGAAGGACTTACCTACCCTGTCTTGGCAGAGCTAGGCTGTCGGCTTACCTGCTTCCAGGTTTTGTCCTTTTTGGACAGCATTCTGTCTACAGTTGGGGCAAGGGGCTTTTCCTACCAAGAAATAGGCTTGCGACTAATTCAATCATCTCCCACTGGAGATTCTCCGATGCTCATCTTCTACTTGGAGGAGAATAGGGGGTGCTGTCAGGAGTTGATATGTCTTGATATAAAAAAATCTAAAGTTACAAAAACATCTTTGAATGCCATATTCTGCAGATCTCTTGAGGTTTTTGAAGAGGCCCTATCTATCTCTTATATTAGGGTAAGCAGATGTTGCTTGTCTCTTGCCGGTTTATTTCTGATTAGCTTAGAAAGTAACTATAATAGGCTGTCATAGTACCTAACTGAATGACCGGCTTGCATAACCATTAGTTTGCATTTTTTAATTATCCTAAACAGTTTATGACAATTAGTAGTAAAAGGCCGAAACTGTCCAGGCAGCCACAGATATGTCATTTCTTAGTTTGGGAAGCTGCAGGCCCTGTACTTCCTATAAAATCAGATATATTTATCCCTCTCAGGTCTCTGAGGTGGTTGAAGAACAGATAGCTAGAGTCTCATAATTAAATTTTGAGTTGTTTAGGAGTCCAGAGAGTGTTATAGATCTAAGAAGATACTTTTAAAATTGTGTTGCAAGTTAGTATGAATGTTGAGTCAGATATAGACCTTTAAACTCATGGAGATGTTTAGATAGTAGAATGTTAAAGTCAGGTACCAAATACATATGGACTGATCATTGGGAATGTACGTTAAGCCATATAAGCCTCATAACTGTGGCCTAATTACTTCTGTTGTACTGTATTGTATTTGTTATTATAAGAGAAAGAGCCATTTGTTGGACTGAAAGGGGAAACTGTAGGGGGAAATAAGATATACCTTAAACTTAAAAAAAAAAGGGAAGAGGATGGGGGGTTGAGGGTGGGAGGGTGGGACTGGAGGGGGAATAGGGAGGGGACTGCGATTGAGATGTAACTTGAAGAAATAAAAATTAAAGAAAAAAAAAGATGCATGTTTTTCTCTTGTGAATTTTCTGAACCTCAGAAATTTCCTCCCTGGGACATTGTGATATGTTATTACTAAAGACTAAACAATGTCTTTGAACCTGCAAGGGGTTCAAAAACTTTGAAACTAAAGCCCACTTTTTCTGAGGGAAGCATGGGTTGAAAATTTGGGTTCTGGAGAACAGACTGTGGGCATTCTTCCTTTAAAACATTTCTAGAAGAGGAAACAAATCTTCTTAGAGTCTAGCTAAGGAAGTAAGAACACAGACTTTGGTTTGAACATCTAGTTCCAGCCTTTACTAAAGTCTAGTCTTAAATTACTGACAAAACGTCACTGTACTGTTGCTTTCTTTCCTGGGAGATGAGGAAATCACAGTCCTTAGAACAAGCTATTGTGAGGAAAAATTCAGTTGTTTAATACATGAGGTGCTTAAAAGAGTGCTTGGTGCACATTACACACAATATTAATGATTATTTTTAGCAAGCAACTCAAATGCCTTTTAATAGCTTATGTTTTGGAATTCCATTCTAAGTTGTTCCAAGGAGAGCAGTGAGAACTGTAGAAAATACAGAATCCAGTTTTTGCCACAATAACGAGTGCCTTAGGTCTCTTGGATGTAAAATAAGACTGTATATTTTTTCAGAGATAAATGGATATAGGAAACAAATGAGAACGTTTTTGTATTTTGTATAAAGCTACATACAATGTACACATGAGGCTATCTGGGGTTCTGAGTAGATTGAGATCCAGGTGCTGTGGGTTCAGGAGGGCTGGCTATCAAATGACAGCATTTTGGGAACGAGCAAGAGGAAGAATCAGAGTCACATTGGCAGGAGGGAGGAATGGCCCCTCTGTGAGTTCAATTCACAAATAGTTGTGCTCATAGCACATAAAGACATTCCCTAGGACCATGGTGCATGCCAGGCTATAAAGTCTTCCATTTCTTAAATCACATACACCTGTCAGTTGGGACAGGCTCATTTTCCCTGTCAGCAAACTGGAGTGAAAGCTTTGTTGATCACCATCCTGGCACTACAAAATGGACCTCACCATCAATTTATTCTGGAAGCAAGAAGCTCTTTGCCTCTGGGAGAGATTATAAGATGGAGTCATTTTACTCCTGACATTTTCAGAGTCAGTTACCCCTTGTAGGATGACTCAAGAGCCACATTCTGTGCCTTTGGCAAGAAAACATTTTCTGCAAGCTACTGGCTAACACCTCACAGAGGAGTGTTATTTAAGTTCCCTGTGGGATTAGAAACCAAAACCCAATAAATTGACACTTTCTAGAGAACACAAAATATTTCAAGGCTGAAGCTGGAAGATGCCCTTTCTCTTCCCTTGTATTATAAATCACTATTATTTTAAATGGATGATTGAATTCTGAAAATAATGCATGGCAAGTTTGACATTTCTCTACCCTCTCAATTTCTGAAAGAGATAAATCAACTAATTCATCTTTCACTTTAGTTATATGGCACGCTGTTCTCTATCCCATTATAAAAACCATGTGTGCTGCCTTTCTATGTTAATTTTGAGTCATCTGTGCCTAACATTTAAGGATTTTTTTATGAAGTATTACTGAGATTGCTTCAGAAGACCAGAGGTCAATCTAACTGCACAGAATGGTTACTCTCTGTTTCCAGAAACCAGTTTATTTCCAAGCTTCCCTTGGGCATGTGCCTAAGGAGCTGCAAGAGCCACACTGGGGAACCAGACAGAGACCTGTGATAAGTTCTGAAATCAAACCACAGGAGGCACTGACATTTTGGGGAAACTCTTATCTCAGCCTTATCAAAAACTCTCCCATTAGCAGAAGACAGCCAGAAACCTTTCCCCTGGCTTCCTCTTGCAGAGTCTCATGTTTCTTTGAAAGCAAGCTTACCAGTGTCTGGCTAAAGAGAAGAAGGTCAGTGGGGGACTCAAGAAGTCCTGATAAAAAACTTTGGGGAATGACACATTACTAGACATATATGAGATCTGGTAGAGCCAGCCAACAAATATATTGCTGCTTATCTCTGCTTTATACTATGTAGAAGTTGAATCTTCTAAGTTTGTTTTCCTAAAAGATTTCAGTTAACTTCCCTGATACAATATCATGCAAAAATAACTGAACAAGCTTCTTGAGAAACAACTCTTGATTTAATCTTCTGTTTCTCCACCCCTTAATATTTCTAAAGTAACTTGTTCCCCTATGCCCCGGAGAAGGCAATACCAGCACCTAAAAGCAAAGTGAAACAGTTTTGTAGTTTCCAGTCGCTGTTGAGGGGCCATTCAGAAAATTCCAGTGGCCAGGTGTTGTGGCATGCACCTTTAATCCTGGCTCTTGGGAGACAAAGGCAGGTTGATCTTTGTCAATTTGAAGCCATCATGTCTACATGGTGAATTTCAGTCCAGGCAGAGGTACGTAGTGAGACTCTGTTTCAAACAAAGAAACAAAACCTCTGTAGCAGTATCTTCTATGTGCAAATAAAATATCGCACACACCGTAGAAAACTGTTAAATATTATGTCTATTCATAGATACCCAGAAAAAATAAATTTAGACCAAACACTACATTACAGTATATCTTAGATGAACTTGGTGTTTTAGTTTATCCAACTGTTTAAATTTGCAGTGTGTCTATGAGAAGTTATCTTGTTGATACTTCATTTTCTTATCTGTGGAATGAGGCTGATAAATAGACCTATTTGTCATGTGTTTTGTGAGGATTTAGTGACGTAAAAACATTTAAGACTAACATAGAATGGAGATAGCGTTCCACTGAAATTCTTATCATGATAAGAATCATTTAGAGGGTTCTACCCTAGGGCTCCAGCCTCAAGTCAGGTGGCCTGCCTGTCTTCTTGAGTCCCCGCCTCTACACAGACCTACCTACATTTTTAGGAGGAAAAGCCAGACCATGGGAGTTCATAAGCCAGTGAAAATATCTTTCCAGAGTTCCCATTATGGCAACACCCAGTGCATACAATTTCTGAGTGTCAGGGGCCAAACCCAGTCACAGCAAAGTGAGTTGTGCTGACTGCAAACACAGTCTGTGTCAGTGTTTCCCTGGCAAAAGCTGGCACTGGCCACCCACCTGAGCACCTGAACTCCTGCAACAGCCAGCCACAGGCCCAGCGACTCTGTCCTCCATCCTAGGTGGAGCTCCCAGCCTGAAAAACACATGGTCCAGATCAGGGTTCCAGTGGAGTTCAATAACTGCTGAATGAGTCAGCATCCAATCTACGGAACCCAAAATGACGGTGTTGGTTAGAAGAGACCCCAGGTTCCAGTGGCACACAGATCCAGTCTCCGGTCCACAGGTTGCCTTGCCTTTCTGAGGAGACCTGCCAGTTCTCAGGGCCATATAGGATAGTCTCCCCATGCCAAACCCCTGCCTATAAGTTCAATTGAGTCACAACCAACTGAGGAGAGCTGCAGTCACTCTCTGAGATCGAGTCTCTAGTACAGGGACCTAACCATCATCTCATCATCTAGAGGTGGGTATTGGGATCGCAGGGTCAGCCAGTCTCCAGAGCAGAGGTCATCCCTAGGCACCAAGGCCAGTGGGCACAAGGAAAAACCAGACAACTCCAGGGTCAATTGTAAAAAAAAAAAATTAGTTAAATTACTTTGGGTGCCATTTGTAGAAATAATTAAATTATTTACCAGTATTTAGATTATTGTTAATTGGTTTGGAACTGTTAATCTTTAAGCCACCATTATAAATGAGCACACACAGGCACCACATGGATTTTAACAAGCCTTGGCCTGAATTGAGCAATCCTAGCCCATCTAAGCTAGCTCATAATTCTATTACCCAAATATGACCACATATATACATACGTCCCTTTGGACTGCCATTCTCCATGCTATGCCGATGTTCTTGGCCATGTGGAGTGAGGTTCTTTTTCCTAACCCATGCTGTGTGCTTCTTCCTGCTCCTGGCTGGAATGCTTTAATCCTCTGTCTAAAGCACAGGCTTCCTGTTCTAATCTCAGGAAGTCCCACCTTCTCTGTCTTTGCCCAGTCTCAGGCCTCAGCATTTTATTTAACCAATCAGAGTCAATATAAGTAACAGACAGCAAACAGGACCATTTAATATTTAGAATGCTTAGCACTACCCCAACAATTCCCTCCTTTTGTCTAAAAAAAAAAGCCTAAATGTTTTAATTCATATAGTAAAAACAATAAGAACAAATATGAAACAACAAGAAAACCATATATAAAAGTTATGCACATAAAGTTTAGCCTATTTGTATCAGGCAATCTTGAAGAAGAAAAATCATCTATCTTGGTGTGTCTAAAGTTCTGAACCTAAATAATTTCTACCATATTCTATATTTAAACCTAAAGAAGTTATTTAGACTTGAAAATATCCATTTAAATTCTAAACAACTCAAGTTCAATTGAAATTTAAAACTATTATGCCTTCAACCCCATCAAAGACATAAGAAGGGATAAAGTTATTATTTGAGTGAGTAGGAAGCATAGGAGAGCAGCTTCCAAAAAGAAATATGACAGTTTACTGCCTAGACAGTCCCAAATATCTCTCGATATTGTTGGAGCACCATCTTCAGCCTTCTGGCCAACCGTTTTTCACAGACTAAATTGTGCCACAGGAAATAAGAAGGATTTTCCCATTCTGTTTCTGCAGAATCAGGACATCGACTTACCTGCAATTAAGCTCTGGTCCATCTTTGGATTGTATGTATATAGTCTGATGAGAGAGCAGGGGCATTTTTGCCCAATAGGAATTATCTCCTGATGGGAGACTTCTTTTTGAGGAATTATCACCTGATGGGAGATTTCTTTTTGATGCTTTTTGTCTTCTTCCAAGTCAAATGGGAGCTGTCAGGAGCAGACTGTCTTAAGTTAAACAATTCTTAAAATAATAAAAACATCTTTAAATGCCATTTTCTGTATGCCTCTGAGGGTTTTGAAGACATCTATCGATTTATTTATAAATCTATCTATCATCTATTTTCTATCCATCTTTGAACAAGCAAACTGTATATAGTTTAACAATTTACTATCTGTTTAACCTATTAAGTCTATTTTGTAATAAATTAAGACTAGTATTTGACATTACCAGAAGCTTGACTGGCCAGCAATCAACCTGTATTACCCAGACTCCTAAATAGATTTCAATAGCAACACATAAAAGGATTGGAAGTAAACCTATACTTTTAAATGAGTTGTATAGGCCCAATGCCTCATATAAGAGTTGAAATATACTTATTAGGTGTAAAAATATAAGATTCTATACTAATGAATCAAACTTAATCTTATTTTTGTATCAATATACAAAATTCTATACCAATGTATCAAAAGATAACCTTATTTAAAGAATAACAATAGTTTTGAGTTTTATAACAGATTCAATAATCTATCCTTATATCTTTTCATTTCTATATTATATACAAATATTCCTCTCTTTTTCTTTTCAAGTCTTTTCCCCCTATATCAGAGAGAAAGAAGGATAGAGAAAGGAAAAAGAGATCTCCAAGTGTAACTTTCTATACCTTGCTTAAAAAGACCATATAACAATTTGTAACCATTCCTCCTAAACAACATCTATCATCCACCCCACTTTTGAGAATGGGACGTTGGTCTCTTAAAACTGCTTCCTGCTGAATTGGGATGCAGAAAACCTGTTTACAGGCCCCCCCCAAAAAAAAATGGTTAAGCAAGTAAATTGTAACATTTGTTGTCCAGTTTCTATGTGCTCAGCAATTTGTATGTTCTGAGCAATTTGTAGTTCGAAGCTGGACTTTGGGTAGGAAATTCAGAGCTCCATTGAAGTCCTGTTTGGAACAGTCTTTGAGGCTGGGCCATCACAGCAAGCTGTTTGAAGTTGTTCTGGATGCAGATTTTTGAGGAAACAGCTATTGAGGCACTCTGTGAGGCTGGATCATTTGGGTTACTTCTCTGGTCTTCTTTGGACTCTGGTCCCATTGTTCTGGAAATATATAATTTCTCACAAATAACATATAGTCTTGCAATTACCAAAATGCCTTGGATGTGCAGGATGTACAAATCAATTAAGGAATATCTTCTGTTCTTTGAACAGAGGAAAGACATTGGTAAGTCTCCATTCATGCCATATAAAAAGATGACATATAATAGTATTGCGTATATATGGTATATATTATCTATTTTAAATTGAAAATACAGCATAAGACTTTATGGAGTTTAAGTATTCTCCTCTACAGTTGACATACATTTATTAATTGATTAAAACAGGTTTATCCTGTGTTGTTCTTGATTTTTGTAGAATAGGTTGGCCTCAAACTCAAGGGGAACCAATCTGTCTCTGTGTTTGTCTCCCATGTTTTGGTATCAAAGGTATGCATTTATATATTTTTCTTTCCTTTTCTCCTTTCTTTGGAGATTTAATAACTATATGGATTTTATCTATCATTATTGAGACAGGGTTTCTCTTTGTAGCTTGGGCTGTCTTGATTTGCCCTGTAGAGCTATGTAGATTAGATTGGCCTTGAACACCCAAGGAACCTGTTTTTTCCTTGTCTCCAAAGTTTTGAGATCAAGGTATGAATTTAAATAATTGAATTACCCTTATTAAATAATAACAGTTAATCCATTTTGTATTTGTTTGAGTTCCAATTCTCCCATGGAAACTCCATTCTTAAGGAGATTGGTGTAAAATAGCATGGTGTGCTATTTTATGTTAGGTTTTCTTAACTGTTGGCTATGGGAGGCATGCTGTTTGCATGTTCTTCCCTAGCCTAACTCTGGGTCCTTACATTGGTTAACAGAACACCTCTCTCTCTCTTTCTCTCTCTCTTTTCTGGAGACAGGATTTCTCTGTGTATCCTTGTCCTGGACTCATTTTGTACACCAGGCTAGCCTTGAATTCACAGAGATTAGCCTGCCTCTGCCTCCTATATGCTGGGATTAAAGGTGTGCACCACCACACCCAGTGATTAACATTTCTTTCAGGGCAGAATGTCTCTTGAAACAAGTTCTCCAGTGGGAGCCCCACAACTAAGGAGACTAATTTGACCCTTTTCTCTTTACTTACAATTAAGATTATGTGCATTTATCCATTAGATCAGTAAGGATATTATTAAACAACATCAAGGAAAAAATGTGTCATTTTTGAATTCTAGACTATCTTTAATAAGCAGCTTTATCCTCTCAGCAGGGTCCCCACCCTGCCTTCATTGTTTAAACCAGGCTGGTCTAGAATCCAGAGACCTGCCTATTTCTTTCTCTAGTGTGATGGGATTAAGGGATTAAGGGTGTGTGCCAGTACCACCCTGCTCAAATATTTCACTAAATCCCAGATTTTAGTAACTCTGTAACCCAGAGAGCAACTTTGAACTGTAGTGACAATTTGAAATCTGCCAAAAATCCTCAAAAATCTCTTATGTTTTAGCAATGCCAAATCAGAAAAATATTCTTTCTACCTCCCAATATAGGAAAATCAAAGACATATAAACAAAAATCAAGCAAAGAAACAACATTCCAAAAGCCTTGGCATGTCTAACCATGCCATCCCATGCTGCAATTAAAACTTTATTCATTATTCCTTGAAATCTAGTTGCAACTGTATTTCATTGGTGGACCTTTGCTACATAGCCCTGAGAAGTACCTCATACCAGGGAGCTCTTAGCCCCAGCTGCCATCAATGTTGTCTTATTTATCAGGAAAGGCCTCCCTCCTTCCTTCATTATCATTGTTGGCAATTTAGCATTGCATCTGTAAATTCTTTCCTTTAAGACTACCCTAGTATGAACTTTGTCAAAGAAGATACACAGAACCACAACTGTCAGGGTAAAAACCATTTGCATGCTACGAGGAACAAACTCAATTGGAATCCAAACATATTGAGGCATTATGAATTCTTCCACTTTTAATCCAGGCGATTAATTCCACTCTCAAATTCTGTTTAAAGGGCTGCCAGTTTTTTAGTACGTAAGGAGAGCTAAGCCTTAGCTCTCCACCTTTGCTGCAAGGCAGTAGCTTTTGTTTAGGTAGCCGCACCTTTGAAATGCATTTAAGTTCAGTTCCCTGCTCTTGGGCTAGGAAACCGGCTTTCAACAAGGCTTTCTCACACTGTAAGCATGGATTCTAATTGCTCTAGTTGGACGCCATATGTAAAAAAAAAATTAATTTAATTGCATTGGTCGCCATTTATAGAAAGAATTAATTAAATTATTAAACCAGTATTTAGATTATTGTTAATTGGTTTGGAACCGTTAGTCTTTAAGCCACCATTATAAATGAGCACACACAGGCACCACATGGATTTTAACAAGCCTTGGCCTGAATTGAGCAATCCTAGCCCATCTAAGCTAACTCATAATTCTATTACCCAAATATGACCCCATATATACATACGACCCTTTGCACTGCCATTCTCCACGCTATGCCGATGTTCCTGGCCATGTGGAGTGAGGTTCTTTTTCCTAACCCATGGTGTATGCCTCTTCCTGCTCCTGGCTGGAATGCTTTAATCCTCTGTCTAAAGCACAGGCTTCCTGTTCTAATCTCAGGAAGCCCCACCTTCTCTGTCTTTGCCTAATCTCAGGCCTCGGCATTTTATTTAACCAATCAGAGTCAATATAAGTAACAGACAGCAAACAGGACCAATTAATATTTAGAATGCTTAACACTACCCCAATAGTCAATCAGATGGCTAAAGGCCAGTGTAAGAAGACTATCAAAAAGCAAAAACAAACAAACAAAAGGCAATATGGCATCTTCAGAATCTAGCTATAATTTCACAGAAAGTCCTGGAATTCCTAACACAACTGAAATACAAGACAATGACCTCAAATCTATGCTTATAAAAATAGATGTTTTAAGAGAGGAAAGCTAATCCCTCAAGAAAAACAGGAAAATACAAGAAAACGGGTGATGGAAATGAATAAAGCCCTTAAAGAAATGCAGGATATACTTAAACAGGACAAGGAAAGGAATAAAATGGTTCAAGACCTGAAAAGGGAAGTTGAAGCAATAAAGAAAACATAAGCTGAGACATTGCAGGAAATGGGAAGCCTAGGAAAAAGAAAAGGAACTACAGACATAAACATAAGCAACAGAGCACAAAAGATGGAAGAAAGACTCTCAGGTACAGAAGATAAAACTGAAGAAATTGATACATCTATCAAAGAAAATGTGAAATATAAAAAAGTTCTAACATAAACTATTCAGAAAATCAAGAACACTATGTAAAAACAAAGCCTCAGAAATATTAGGAATAGAAGAAATAGAAGATTCCAGGCTAACAGAATGGATGTAAAACAGAATCCATCATTCTGCTGCTTACAAGAAACACACCTCAGCAAAAAAGATAGACATCATTTCAGAGTAAAGAGCTGGAAAAAGATTTTCCAAGCAAATGAAGCCAAGAAGCCAGCTGGAGTAGCCATTCTAGTATCTAATAAAATAGACTTTCAAGCCAAGTTAATCAAAAGAGATGGAGAAGGACAGGTAATACTCATCAAAGGAAAAATCCACCAAGATTATATCTCAATATTGAACATCTATTCCCCAAATGCAATGACACCCACATTTGTTAAAGAACCATGACTAAAGCTTAAATCTCACATTGAATCTCACACATTAATACTGGGAGACATAAATTCACTGCTCTCACCAGTGGACAGATCAATGATACAGAAACCAAACCAAGAAATAATTGAACTAACAGACATCATGAATCAAATGGACCTATCAGATACCTACAGAACTTTTCATCCAAAGAAAAGAATATAATTTTTTCTCAGCACCTCATGGAAACTTCTCCAAAATTGACCATATAGTTGGTCACCAAGAAAGACTCAACAGATACAAGAAAATTGAAATAACTTCTTTTATTTTATCTGACCATCATGGCATAAAGCTGGACTTCAACAACAACTGAAACAACAGAAAGCGGGAAAACTCATGGAAAACTCTCTACTCAATGACCTCTGGGTCAGGAAAGAAATAGAAGAAATTAAAGTCTTTTTAGAATTCAATGAAAATGAAGGCAAACATACTGAAACTTATGAGATGTAACGAAAGCAGAGCTAAGAGGAAAGTTGATAGAACTAACCACATTCAAAAGGAAATTGGACAGTTCCCATACTAACAACTTAAAAAGCACACCTGAATGATGTAGAACAAAAATAACCAAACACACCCAAGAGAAGTAGATGTCAGGAAATAATCAAACTCAGGGCAGAAATCAATATATTAGAAAAAAAGAACAATAGAAAGAATCAATGAAACCAAGAGCTGGTTCTTTGAGAAAATTTAGCCAAACTAACTAAAAGGCAGAGAGAAAATATCCAAATCAACAAAATCATAAATGAAAAGGGGAAAAAACGCCAGACACTTAGGAAATCCAAAGAATCATTAGGCCTTATTTCAAAAACCTGTATTTCACAAAATTGAAAACCTTAAACAAAATGGACAATTTTCATGATAGATTCCATGCACCAAGGTTAAATGAAGATTAGGTAAACAAATTAAGCAGTCCTATAACCCCTAAGGAAATAGAAGCAGCCATTAATAATATGAAATACAACAAATAATATAAAATACCTGAGGGAAACTCCAGCCAACCATCTGAAAGACCTGTACAACAAGAACTTCAAGTTCCTGAAAAAAGAAATTGAAGAAGATATCAGAAGATGAAAAGATCTCCCATGCTCATGGATAGGTAGGATCAACATAAAAAGAGTGACCATCCTACCAAAAACAATATACACATTCAATGCAATTCCTATCAAAATCCCAACACAATTCTGTACAGACCTTGAAAGAACAATTATCAACTTCATATGGAAAAACAAAAAAACCCAGAATACCTAAAACAATCCTGTACAATAAAAGAACATCTGGAGGTATCACCATCCCTGATTTCAAGCTGCATTACAGAGCAATAGTAATAAAAGCAGCATAGTACTCACAAAGAAATAGACCTTTGGATCGCTGGAATCTAATTGAACTCCCAGAAATAAACCCACATACCTATGATCATAGAATTTTTTACAAAGAAATTAAAACCATACAATGGAAATGGAAGGCATCTTCAACAAATGATACTTGTCTAATTGGATGTCAACATGTAGAAGGATGCAAATAGACCCATATTTATCATCCTGCACAAAATTTGAGCCCAAGTGGAAAAAAGACCTCAACTTAAAACTGGACACACTAAATCTAGTAGAAGAGAAAGTAGGGAAAAGCCTGGATCTCATTGGCACAGGTGACACTTCCTGAACAGAACACCAATAGCTCAGGCTTTAAGACAAACAATCAATAAATGTGATCTTATGAAACTGAAAAGTTTCTGTAAGGTGAAGGACACTCATTATAACAAAATGGCAGCTTACAAAATGGGAAAAGATCTTCATCAACCCCACATCTGACAGAGGGCTAATATCCAAAATATATAAAGAACTCAGGAAATTAAACACCAACAAACCAAATAATCCAATAAAAAATGCGGTACAGAGCTAAACCAAGAATTTACAAAGAGGAATCAATAATGGCTGAGAGATCCTTATAGAAATGCTCAGCATCTTTAGTCATCAGAGAAATGTAACTCAAAATGTCTCTGAGATTCCATCTCATACCCATCAGAATGGCTAAGAATAAAAACTCAATTTATTTATTTTTTCAAGTTACATCTCAATTGCAGCTACTCCCTCCTCCCCTCCAGATCCCTACCTCCCTGTTCCCCACCTCTCTACTCTCCTTTGTGTATGCTGTCGGATGTGGAGAAAGGGAAACACTCTACCATTCCTAGTGGGAGTATAAACTTGTAATACCATTTTGAAAAATCAATCTGCCAATATCTTAGAAAAATAGGAATAGTTCTACCTCAATAAACAGCCATAAGCCTCCTGGGCATATATCCAAAAGATTATCCACCAAACAACCAAGACATCATCTCCACTATTTTCATAGCAGCTTTATTCATAATAGCCAGAAACTGGAAACAACCCAGATGTCCTTCAACCAAAGAATGGAAAAAAAAACCCAAACAAACAAAACTGTGGTACATTTGCACAATGGAATACTGCTGAGCTATCAGAAACAAGGAAATCAAGCAATTTGCAACCATATGGAAAGAATTGGAAACTACTAACTGGGTTAACTCATCCTGAGTGAGCTAACTCAGACTCAGAAAAATTCACATGGTATGTACTCTCTTATAAGTGAATAGTAACCATATAGCACAGGACAATCAATCTACAACCTGCAGGCCCAAACAGATAGGAACCTAGCATAACCATCCTATGAAAAACTCTACCCAGCAGTGTGGGTCATGGACCCTGTTGCCTATTAGTGGAACACCTTACCCTAGACAGGCTGCCATATTGAGCCCCAGTAGAAGAGGAAGCTCTTAGCCATTATTTGATGGATGAACTGAGGGGTGTTGATATGTGGAGGTTCCCCTCATTTGAGGAGAGGGGAGTAGAGAGACAGGGGACAGGGAGGGAAGGATTTGGAGGGGGGGAGGAGGGGCTGGGATTGAGATGTAATGTGAAAAAGTAAATTAATTTTAAAAATTAAATAAATAAATATCTTTGAAAAAAGAATCATTTAAAAACAAACATCAATGAGATCCAACAAAACTGAGTGTTATCCTCTTGATATCTTTCCTGTTTCATCTTTATGCCGTGGAGGTGAAACAAAGGAAAGTTGAAGGAAAAAAAATACCCAGGAGTCTAGAGAAGTGCTGAGGAATAAAAGAGATATGGCTGGAACAATGTTTCATAAGTAGAATGAAAAGATGAGGAGGGTTTTTCCATGTTTCTCTTAAAATTTTCTGACTATCTGGTAGCCCACAGCATAGATCTGCATTGCCTATCCAGTGCCACTAGACAGGCAACACAAGAGACTGACAAGTGTTTGAAGAGACAACAAAAGGTCCTGATGATTATGACAAACCCCATGTCATTTCCAAATTCATCCCAAGCATTATCTAACTTACCACTGTAGAAAGAAATATGGCTAATTAAATTATTTAACCACTATTTAGATTATTGTTAATTTGTTCGGCAGCCTTTAATCCTTATTCCGCCATTAAGCAAACATTATAAATGAGAACACACAGAGACCACATGGATTTTAACAAGCCTTGGCCTAAATTGAGCAATCCTAGCCCATCTAAGCTAGCTCTTAATTCTATTACATACATATGTCCCCTTGGACTGCCATTCTCCATGATATGCCGATGTTCCTGACCATGTGGAATGAGGTTCCTTTTTCTAACCCATGGTGTGTGCCTCCTTCCTGGTGCTCCTGACTGGAATGCTTCTTCTTCCTGCTGCTGGCTGGAATGCTTGAATCCTCTGTCTAAAGTGCAGGCTTTCTGCTCTAATCCCAGGAAGTCCCACCTTTCTCTGTCTTTGCCCAATCTCAGGCCTCGGCATTTTATTTAACCAATCAGAGTCAATGTAAGAAACAGACAGCAAGCAGGACCAATTAGTTAACATTTAGAATGCTTAACACTACCCCAACATATCACCAAGGGTGAGAGTCACCTGGGGAAAAGACAATAGGTAAGAGTGGTCAAGTCTAGGTATAGCCTGGTGATCCCTTCTGCCAAGGATCATCATCCTCCTTCAATATCATGGTCTACCTTCAATTTCTAGAAGTAGTAGGAGTCATAACCTGGGCTTCATATTCCAAAAGCAAAGTTGACTGAATTACTGTAGAGGACCAGTTCCACAAACAAGGGCAGCAATGCAGACTACAAATGCTAAGTGATAATTGTAGACAAAACTCTAAATAAACATCAAATTATCAAAGGTTTAAGATAAAATGATAAGAATAACATCCAGGAGCAAACATTTACATATTTGAACATATAGGTACACCAGGTCTCAAATAGGCATCCTTTGAAATAAATGAGTGCTTTAGATGAGTAAATAAAAGGACACATCAAGAGAATAAAACAACATGGCACTGGAAATAGGTTATCAAAGTCTCTAAATTATACTTTGAAAGAAGAAAACGAAGGTGAAAATGAGAGATTTAGAATCAATAACAGAAATATTTAAATATCTTTAAAAGAAATCAGGTTGACATTCAGTTAGAGCAGCACCATTTGTTGAAGATACTTAACTTTTTCCATTGAACAGTTTTGGTTTCTTTGTCAAAATTTAAGTGACCATAGATGTGTGGGTTCATTTCTGGGTCTTCAATTTGATTTCATTGATCACCTGGTCTGTTTCTATACCAGTACCATGCTGTTTTTATTACTATTGTTCTGTAGCACAGCTTGAAATCTGGGATAGTGATACCTCCAGATTTTTTTTTATTGTATAGGATTGATTTAGCTATTCTGGGTTTTTTATTATTCCATATGAAGTTGAGAATTGCATTTTCCAAGTCTATAAAGAATTGTATTTGTATTTTGATAGGAATTGCCTTGAATCTGTATATTGCTTTTGGTAGGATGTCCATTTTTATTATGTTGATCCCACCTATCCATGAGCATGGGAGATCTTTCCATCTTTTGATGTCCCCTTCAATTTCTTTCTTCAAGGACTTGGAGTTCTTGTCATACAGGTCTCTCACTTGCTTGGTTAGAGTTACCCCCAGGTATTTTATATTGTTTGTGGCTATTGTGAAGGGTGTTGTTTCCCTAATTTCTTTCTCAACCCATTTATTTGTTGTATACAGAAGGGCTTCTGATGTTTTGAATTAATTTTGTATCCAACCACCTTGCTGAATGTGTTTATCAGCTGTAAGAGTTCTCTGGTGAAATTTTTGGTGTTGCTTATGTATACTATCATATTGTCTGCAAATAGGGATAATTTGACTTCTTTGTTTCCAATTTGTATCCCCTTGATCTCCTTTAGTTGTCTTATTGCTCTAGCAAGAACTTCAACTACTATGTTGAAGAGGTATGGTGAAAGTGGGCATCCTTGCCTTGTCCCTGAGTTTAGAGGAAATTCTTTACGTTTCTTTCCACTTAATTTGATGCTGGTTACTGGCTTGCTGTATATCACCTTTATTATTTCTAGGTATGGTCCTTGTATGCCCATTCTCTCCAGGACTTTTAGCATGAAGGGGGTGTTGGATTTTGTCAAATGCTTTTTCAGCATCTAGTCAGAAGATCATGTGGTTTTTTTTTCTTTCAGCTTATTTATATGGTGGATTTAATGGATTTTCAAAACACTCATATAAAAAGGAAAAGACTCAAAAATTGTATCTAAGATTTTTTACAACTAAATTATTATTTTTATTTCTTAAATGTGTTGGTTAACCTATCGAAAGACATATATCTTTCTTTTTATTTAATATTTTCTATGAAATATTTATATTCTTGTTTAAGTGCCAAGGGAGAATAGCAAAGAATAGTCCCACCTAGATGTAAAGCCATCCCAAGGGTATAATAATGACACTTTTCCTTTGGGAATAAACAGAAGCTATTTAATTGGATCAAAGACCTGCTCAACAAGACAGAAACCATGTCTGACACTGTAAATTTAGTTATCTTTGGACCCAGAGATGATTGTATCTTTCATCCCTTATCAAAGGCACTTATCTTTTTGACAGATGGGGACTTACAGTGATTGAAAACTGGTCAAAATGTAGAGAATAAGTGACTGTGGGTTGCTCAGCCCCAATTGATGTATCTACTGGGTAGTGCCTATAGTTAAGGCTCAGGAAAGATTACGGAGGAGGGAATAGAAAGGCCGAGGTCCAGGATATCTGACACTATATAATATCTTCTAGACATGAAATTAAAGCTACACCAATGAAGTCTCAACAGTATAGTTACCTAAACAAGAACTGATTAAGGACAATACCAGTTGACATGCTGGAGCAGGTGGGAGAAATCTGACAAAGTCTCACACCTAAAGCAAGAGCCATAGGCAATCAATGAAGCTAAGAGGGGGAGAGCCAGGTTTCTCCAGAGATGAACTCTCTGATAGGCTATTCAACTTCAAGTAATCAGCCCTAACTACATGTAAAAATGAGCAACACTAAATTGATTTGTATATACATATATGTATATCTTATATATGAAAGTTATATATGGAAAGGTTATATGCTTTCCATGCCTGGCACTGAGATTTTTGTTAGTCTGTGACTTTGAAGGGTAGCATTATTGCTCAATGTGATCTAACTTCATTTAAAGTATATGAGTCCCTGTGGTTTTTCCAAATATCCTTAGTATCAAAATGGTGTGTGTGTGTGTGTATGTGTGTCTAAAAGTCTAAAACAATAATAATTAAAGAAGAGGAGGTCATGAATTTGAAAGGAATTATGGAAAACACATAGGAGGAGTAAGAAGGGAGGAAGGGAGCAGTTGAAATGGTGTAAATATAGCACTCAAGCATGACATTTTCAAAAAATAAAAATTAAATAAAACATAAAAGTACAGAAAAAATTGAAAATGCAAGTAATATTTAGTGATGTTGGTATTATACATAATATATAACAATATTAGAAATAATACTGTTGGTGATGTCTTGAAGTATTATGTCCCTTTGTTTTGTGTTAAAAGAACTGTGCCTATAGCTTACAAAGTGTTTGATATGCATATAACATTGTCAAATGTTTCATAGGTTATTCATTGGCTCAATGCCATGAGAACTGGAGGAGATCTCATTTTATTGTCATATAAAAAGGATTTGTGAACACTTCCTTATAATAAAAAGGAAAGGTGGGTCCTTAGGAATAGAATGTGGACAGAATTTATATACTGGAAGTGAGTCATGAGACGAAAGCAGATATTAGAAATGAATGGACTAAAATATCAGGGTGGAAATAGTTTCAGAAACTGAAGACAATAGCAGTGGAGTTGTTGTATTTGTATTTCAGTGCCAAATACTTTTCTTGCTCTCATAAGCTTCCTATACACCAGTTACCTACACTGAATGTTCACTACCTAATTCTATAATACCATTCTCTATCATTTTCCAGGCCAAGCCTAATTGTTTAGTGACTTAAAGTTTATTCTTCATCTGATACTGAAGTAGCAGTAGGGAAGATTGGTAATTTATTGATCCTTTTTGGAGATATTGTATTCCACTAATCCTCCATTCTTCATCTTAAACACATTTTAACCTATGCATTTGTACATTTTCTGTATTTCCCCCCTCATCACTAAATAGAGTTCATAAGACATCTGTGTCATGGCACCTTTAAAACATAATACATAGATCCTTAAAGAGAACTAATCACATGTAATCACTGCTGAAAATTAACCTCTTTAGTGGTCAATTTTCCTTCCAATCTTTCCTCTCACACACTTCACCTCTGCCCACCTCCACTCTTCCCTTTCTCTTAGAAAAGAGAAGGCCTCCTATGGATATCAACCAGTCTTGGAATAGCAAGTTGCAGTAAGACTGGGCACATCACATCTTCTCCTATTGAGTCTAGACAAGGCAGACCAGTATGGGGAAAGGGTCCCAAAGGAAGGCAACAGAGTCAAAGACAGCCCCTGCACCTGCTGTTAAGAGTTCCACACAAAGACCAAGCTATACAACTGTTGCATATGTGCAGAGGGCCTAGGTTAGTCCCATGCATGCTATCTGGTTGGCAGTTCAGGCTCTGTGAGCCCCTATGGGCCCAGGTTAGTTGATTCTGTAGGATTTCATGTGATGTCTTTGACCACTCTGGGTCCTTCAATCCCCCCCCCCCATCTTCTGCAGTATTCTCTAAGCTCTGTCTAATATTTGGCTGTGGGTCCCTGCATCTGTTTCTATCAGTTGCTGGATCAAGCCTCTGGGATGACAGTTATGCTAGGCTCCAGACTACAAGTGTAGTAGAATATCATTAGCAGTGTCAGGGATGAGCTCCCTCTCATGGCATGGATCTCAAAATGGACCATCATTGGTTGCCCATTTCCTCAATTTCTGCTCCATCTTTACTCTTGGGCATCTTGTAGGTAGGACAATTTGTAGGTTGAAAGTTTTGTTGCTGAGTTGGTGTCCTAATCCCTCCATTGGAAGACTTATGTGGTTACAGAAGATGGCTGGTTTAAGCTATATATGCCCCATTGCTAGGAGTCTAAGCTAGAGTCATCCTAATAGATTCCCAGGGGTTTCCATTGCCCTAGGTTTGTATCTTGGCTCAGAGATTTTCCTATTTCATTTGTCACCCTCAGTACTCTTTCCCTCCATCCTCTCCAAATCTGATCCCACCTGTTCCTATTCCCAAGGCCACCCCCACCTAGTCCCATCCCATGCCCCCCTACCCCTGACTCCTGTTCATATTCACAATGTCTATTCTATTTCCCTTTCTCAGTGAAATTCACTAGTTCCTCCTTGAGTCTTCCTTGTTAGTTAGCTTCTTTAGGTCTGTGGATTGTAGCATGGTTATTCTTTACTTTATGGCTAAAATCCACGTATAAATGAGTACATACAAGGTTTGTCTTTCTGAGTCTGGGCTACCTTACTCAGGATGATCTTTTCTAGTTCTGTCCATTTGCCTGCAGATTTTGTGATGTTATTGGTTTTGATAGCAGTGTAGTATTCCATTGCGTAAATGGAATGGAATTTTCTTTACCTATTCTTCAGTTGAGGGGCAAATAGGTTGTTTCCAGTTTTTGGCTATTTTGAACAAATCTGCTATTAACATAGTTGAGCAAGTGTCTTTGTGGTATGATGGAGCATCCTTTTAGTATATACCCAGAAGTTTTGAGGTAAATCTATTACCAAACTATCAAATTGATTTCCAAAATGGTTGTAAAAGTTTGCACTCCAACCAGCAATGTAGGATTGTACTTCTTGCTCCACATCCTCAGCAGCATGAGCTGTCACTTGAAGTTTTGATCTTAGCCACCCTGATGGGTATAAGATGGAATCACAGAGTCATTCTGATTTATGTTTCCCTGATGACTAAGGATGTTGAATATTTCTTTAAGTGCTTCTTAGCCATTAGAAATTCCTCTGTGGTGAACTTCTCTGTTTAGATCTGTATCCCATTTTTAATTGAGTTATTTAGTTTGTTGATGTTGATTTTCTTGAGTTCTTTATATATTTTGGATATGAGCCCTTTGTCAGATGTGAAATTGATAAAGTTCTTTTCCCATTTTTCATGCTGCTGTTTTGTTCTTTTGACTGTGTCCCTTGTCTTATAAAAGCTTTTGTAAACACTTTCCTTTAGCTGTTGATTTAGTTGACCATTTCATGAACAACCATCAATAATGCATGAATTGAATGAATCATGATCAACACTTTTCTTTTTTAGAGAAAATTCCTCCAGGACATTCTTAAAATAAACGAGATGAATATTTATTTTACTGTTTTAAAAAAAGATTCTGTCACATCAGCAAAAGTCCAATGCATTTAGAGTGCCCTATGCCTTTTCAAATTAGAATTAGGAGAGAAATCTGTAGCAATCTGATAACTGGACTACAAATGATCAGATAGTAAGGGATAGAGAAAAGAGTCACAAAGTTTATTCAATAGTCCATACTGTTGAACCAGGGTTCATTTTTCATTAGACAAAGATATATAAGGTCATCTTAACAGTAAATGAGATGATGGACTCCTGTATACTAAAGAGAATATTTGAAAAATTCTTACCTAAGGGAAGTAACAGAACATTTTTATAATACTATATCAACAAATGCAATCTTTCTATTCTCAAACAATTTATCTAGTTATGAAAATGTAAATCATTATTAATCTATCATCTTCTGCTTCCAGGATTTTGCTTAATAATAAAACATATGATGTCTCAAGCTACAGATGTTTAATGTCTAATTAACTTTTATTACTTTCCTTTATATAAAACTTAAATGCATTTGCTTCATTTCTTCACATTTTTTCTGTCATTTCCATAAGTTACAATTTTCAGCATTTTCATGCTGTGTTGCACTTGAGTTGCTGTTAAAAGATTATATGCTTAATTTGAACTGTATAAATCTCTAAACAAAGAGATCACCAGAGAGAGAGAGAGAGAGAGACAGAGAGAGAGAATGAGGGAGAGAGAGAGAGAGAGAGAGAGAGAGAGAGAGAGAGAGAAAGAAAGAGAACTGGAGAGAACATTCAGTACCACACAGCATCATCCTGGCAGATATATTTGCTTTCCACCATAAATACTACTCCTACATCGATAGTAAGAGAGAGACAGACATAGAGATAGACTGAAAGACATGGAGTAAGACAGACAGACAAAAAGACAGACAGAGACAGAGGAGAAAAAGTGAGATTAAATGGAGTTACCCTATAATGGGGCAACTATGCCACTACTACACTGCTAGACATCACAGGCTAATATCCCACAGACATCAAAACATTACAGGATATTGGCATGTTATGGTTACACTCCAAAACTTAATGATATGACCCTGTTGCTGAAGACATCACATATTTGAGTGATCCGATGTGGAAAATTTGGAATGTACTCACAGAGGTGTAAATTACATAATTACACTATAATCTCAAAAATAAAACTTCCAATGAAGATTTTCACTGAAATTGGAAAAAATTAGTCTTAGATTTCATATGGAAACACAAAATACCTCATATAGCTAAATAATTGTGAACAATGAAATAACAGAAATAACAACTATAGATAACAACATACAAATCTCAAGTAATACTACAGCATGGTACTGACAGAGAAACAGGTGCATTTACCAAGGGATTAGAATAAGTTCACATTACCAGATTTTTGACAAAGAGGTCAAGGATACTGATTGGAGAAAAGACATTACTTAAGACCAGTATATTATATAAAATTAATGACTCCATATTACTACAGAAGAAAAAAATCACTATAGGTAAGCATAAAGTATTTTGACATATAGCTTTGTGCTGTTCCTTAAGTGGCAAGAATTATGACTAATTTAAGACTTTACAACTCTTGCAAGTAAGCTATTATGCCAAATTTCAAAGATCCTACTAGGATTTATGAGACTACCCTATGAGAGACAAAGATCCCATTCCTGACATCATTGCAGGAATCAGGAACAACAACATATTTTTATCAGCTTTTCTTACTTTCAAGTCTCATGAACAGGAATGTGAGTAGTTGTCACACATGCAACGGCTTTGTCATAGTACTGGAGGAACTTAAATCCTCTATATTTTTTACTGTTTCTCAAGAAGCTGTTATGGTATTATACAAGTAGAAAGCATGTCAACAAATCTACCCTCTTCACTGGAGGTAACCAAGTCTGTTTACTTCATAAATATCTTAGGAAAATAATATCAAACCAAGACTGGAAGTGTTTTTACCTGGGAGTTGTATAGAGTTGAAAGAAATCCACAGATGTGTTTCCAAAGAGGAAAAGCAACCCTTAATTAGAAGTGAGTACTGCTGAGTATGGTGTCAGTAAATCTCATGCAATAGAGTGTGAGAGTAAAAGGTGAGGCCAACCATGCAACTGCTGGTTTGAGATCTATTTCAACATTAGTTCTACAGTATTCTTAAAAAGAGTTGAAGAGAGAACAGATATTATGGAAATATAGAAAAGGACTGTAGGCATAAGCACAAACAATGAGAACATGAAGTAGCTGTTGGCAGGTCTGGTATCTAGATGAAGTTTTAAGGGTGTGTGTGTGTGTGTGTGTGTGTGTGTGTGTTTATTCATGGCGAACACATGAAGATCAAAGAATGATATGTTGGATTTGATTTTCTCCTTCCTTCATGGGATAGAACTCAGGTAGTCAGGCATGGCACCATGTCCTCTTACTAACTGACTCCTCATCAGTCTAGTAGTTGTCATTTGATATCCATTCTTCTCTCAGAGTATGGAGCCACTGAGATGGAGTTAGAACAAATGTTAGAAACTACAAAAAGAAAGCAAACTGGTCTGGCACAACGTTTTTAATCCTGAGAGTAAAGAAGGCAATTTATTATAGAGATATAAAGTATATGTTCTATCGGTGAATGCATATTCACTAAAATTCATAGAATAAAGAATTATAAGTATCCATACAAAGAAGGGTGTTGAGTTGATTTCTATCATATTCTGAACTGGTTAAGGAAGGTGCAGATCTAAAGGTGAATGACAATGACAACTGGGAATAAAAGAACTGGATGTTCTCATGTGGCCAGTGTAGAAAAAAAAGTAATTAAATTATGTTGGGTGCCATTTGTAGAAATAAAAAAGGCTAATTAAATGATTTAACCAGTATTAGGTTGTATTTAATTGATTCACAGCAGTTAATCTTTAACCCACCATTATAAATGAACACACAGACACCATGTGGATTTTAACAATCCTTAGTCTGAATTGAGCAATCTTGACCCATCTAAGCTATGTCTTAATTATGTTACCCAACTATGAACCCATATATACACACGTCCTCTTGGACTGCCATTCTCCATGCTATGTGGATTTTCATAGCCATGTGAAATGATCTTTTTTCATCTACCCCATGGTGTGTGTCTTCCTTCTTCCTGCTCCTAGCTGGAATGAACTAATCCTCTGTGTAAAACACAGGGTTCCTGTTCTAATCTCAGGAAGTCCTGCCTTTCTCTGTCTTTGCCCAATCTCAGGCCTCGGTATTTTATTTAACCAATCAGAGACAATGAAAGTAACAGACAGAAAGCAGGACCAATTAATTAACATTTAGAATGCTTAACACCACCCTATCAATTCCCTCCTTTTGTCTAAAAAAAGGCTAAATTTTTAACTCATCAAGAAAACCATATATAAAAGTTACACACATAATGTTTAGCCTATTTGTATCAGGCAATCTCGGAGAAGAAAAAAAATCATCCACCTTGTTGTGTCTAAATTTCTGAACCTAAATAATTTCTATCATATCCTGTATTTATAAACCTAAAGATTTTTGGACTTGAAAATATCCTTTTAAATCCTAAACAACTCAAGTTCAATTGGAATTTTATAACTATTATTCCTTCAACCCCATCAAAGACATAAGAAAGGATAAAGTTATTATTTGAGTGAGTAGGAAGCATGGGAGAACAGCTTCCAAAAAGAAATATGACAGTTTGTTGCTTAGAGAGTCCCAAATATCTCTCAATATCATTGGAGCATCATCTTCAGCCTTCTGGTCAAGTATTTTTTCACAGACTAAATTGTGCAGCAGGAAATAAGGATTTTCTCATTCTGTCTTGAAGAATCAGGACATCGCCTTACCTGCATTTAAGCTCTGGTCCATCTTTGGACTGTATATAGTCTGTTGAGAGAGAGCAGGGGCATTTTTTTCCAGTAGGAATTATCTACTGATGGAAGATTTCTTTTTGATGCTCATTGTCTTCTTCCAAGTTAAATGGGCACTGTTAGGAGCTGACTGTTTCAAGTCAAACAATTCTTAAAATAATAAAAACATCTTTAAATGCCATTTTCTGTATTCCTCTGAGGGTTTTGAAGACATCTATTGATTTACTTATAAACCTATCTATCTATCATCTATCTTCTATCTATCTATGAACAAACTGTATATTTTTAACCATTTACTATCTGTTAAACCTATTAAGTATATTTTGTGATAAAGTAAGACTATTATTTGACATGACCAGAAGTTCAACTGGCCAGTTAACTTGTGTTATCCAGACTCCTAAATAGATTGCAATAGCAAGCCATAAAAGGATCAGCAGTAAATGTGTACTTTTAAATGATATGTATAGGCACAATACCTTATATAAGTTGAAATATACACAATATGTGTCTAAACATAAAATTCTATACCAATGAATCAAAACTTAACCTTATTTTTGTATCAATATACAAAATTCGATACCAATGTATCAAAAGATAACCTTAAGAATAACAATAGTTTTAAGTTTCAGATCAGATTCAATAATCTATCCTTATATCTTATCATTTCTATATCATATACATATATTCCCTCTCTTTTTCTTTTCAAGTCTTTTTCCCCTATATAAGAGAGAAAGACAGAGAGAGAAAGGAAGAAATCCCTGAGCCTAACCACCTACACCTTGCTTAACAAGACCATATAACAATTTGTAAACATTACTCCTAAACAACATTTATAACACATCAAATGACCAAAGAATGCTCTACCATACTTTTTGGGAATGGGATGTCATTCTCTTAATACTGCTTCCTGCTGATTTGGGATGCAGAAAACCTGTTTGGGGGCTCAAATAAAATGGAAAAAATGGTTAATCAATTTAATAGTAACATTTGTTGTTCAGTCTATATGTGTTCAGCAATTTGAATGTCCTGTGCAATTTGTAGTCCGAAACTGGACTTTGTGTAGGACAGTTCAGGGCTTTATTGAAGTTCTGTCTGGAACAGTCTTTGAGGCTGGGCCATCTTAGCAAGCTGTTTAAAGTTGTTCTGGATGCAGATTTTTGAGGAAACAGCTATTGAGGCAGTCTGTGAGGCTGGATCATTTGCGTTACTTGACTTCTTTGGTGTCTGGTCACTTTGTTCTGAAAATATATAATTTCTCACAAGTAACATATAGTTCTGCAATTACCAAAATGCCTTGGATGTGCAGAACACACAAATAAATTAAGGAATATCTTCTGTTCTTTTTTTGAACAGCAGAAAGATATTAGTAAGGCTTCATTCATGCCATATAAAAACATCGCAAGTAATAGTATTACATATGTATGTTATATATAATCAATTTTAAATGAAAATACAGCATAGGACTGTATGGAGTTTAAATATTCTCCTCTACATTTGACATAAATGATAAAACAGGTTTATTCTGTGTTGTTCTGGCTTTTTGTAGATTAGGTTGACCTCAAAATCAAAAGGAACATATCTGTCTCTGTCTTTGTCTCCCATGTTTTGGGATCAAAGTCTTGCATATATATATATATTTTCCTTTATTCCTTTCTTTGGACATTTAATTTCTATGTGGATATACCTATCCTTATTCAGACAGGGTTTCTCTTTGTAGCTTGGGCTGTCTTGATTTGCTCTGTAGAGCTCTGTAGACTAGATTGGCCTTGAACATACAAGGAACCTGTTTTTTCCTTGTCTCCCAAGTTTTGGGATCAAGGTATGAATTTAAATAATTGAATTACCCTTATAAAACAATAACATTAATTAAACCATTTTGTATTAGTTTGAGTTTTAATTCTCCCATGGAAGCCCTATTCTTAAGGAGATTGGTGTAGAATAGCATGATATGGTATTTCATGTTAGCTTTTCTTAACTATTGGCAGTAGGAGGCATGCTGTTTGCAAGTTCTTCCCCAGCTTAACTCTGGTTCCTTACATTGGTTAACAGAATATATCTCTTTCTCTATCTCTCTCTTTTTTTTCTGAGACAGGATTTCTCTGTGTATCCTTATCCTGGACTCACTTTGTAGACCAGGCTATCCTTAAATTCACAGAGATCAGCCTTCCACTGCCTCCCAAGTGCTGGGATTAAAGGTGTGCCCCAGCACACCCAGCGATTAACATACTTCTTTTAGGGGCAAAATGCCTCTTGAAACCAGTTCTCTAGTGGAAGCCCCACACCTAAGCAGACTGGCTTGTGACCTCTTTCTCTTTACATACATTTAAGATTATGTGTTTTATCCATAAGATCAGTAAGGACATTATTAAACTTAACATCAAGGAAAAATGTGTCATTTTTGAATTCTAGACTGTCTTTAGTAAGCAGCCTTATCTTCT
Source organism: Lophiomys imhausi (assembly GCA_907164525.1). Taxonomy (NCBI): domain Eukaryota; kingdom Metazoa; phylum Chordata; class Mammalia; order Rodentia; family Muridae; genus Lophiomys; species Lophiomys imhausi. The sequence goes on along the minus strand of CAJQZJ010004748.1, from coordinate 4,675,666 downwards.
CAGCAGGGTTCCCACCCTGCCTTCATTGTTTAAACCAGGCTGGTATAGAATTCAGAGATCTGCCTGTATCTTCCTCTAGTGTGATGGGATGAAGGGATTAAGGGCACATGCCAGTACCACCCTGCTCAAATATATCACTTAAATCCAAGATTTTATTAACTCTGTAATGCAGACAGCAACTTTGAACTGTAGTGACAATTTGAAATTGGCTCAGAATCTTCAAAAATCTCTTATGTTTTAGCAATGTCAAACCAGAAAAATATCCTTTCTACCTCCTAATATAGGAAAATCAAAGACATTTAAACAAAAATCAAGCAAAGAAACAACATTCCAAAAGCCTTAGTCTAACCATGCCATTTCATGCTGCAATTAAAGTTTTGTTCATTATTCCTTAGAATCTAGTTTTGGATGCATTTCACTGGCAGACCCATACAAGAGACTCCTGAGGCACCTAGTACCCAGGGAACTGTGACCTCCAGCTGCCATCAATATTGCATTACTTATCAGGAATGGCCTCCTTCCTTTCCCCATTATCATTGCTGGCAATTTAGCCATCTATCTATAAATTCTTTCCTTTTTTTTCTCCCTTTTTCTTCCTTTTTAAATATTTTATTTTTTTTCTTCAAGTTGCATCTCAGTCACAAACCTTTCCCTATTCCCCCTTTCTTTCCTGCCCTTCCACCCTCTTCCCCCCAGTAGCTTCCCCTTTCAGTCCAACAGATGGTTCCTTCTCTTATAACAGTAAATACTATACAAAACAACAGATATAAATATGCCACATTTATGAGAGTTAAATGGCCCAGTATACCTTCCCAATGCCCACTTTATACATATTTGTCCCCTGACTTTAACATTCTACTATCTAACCATCTCCATGAGTTTAAAGGTCTATATCTGACTCAACATTCATACTAACTTGCAACACAATTTTAAAAGTATCTTCTTAGATCTATAACACCCTCTTGATTCCTAAACAACTCAAAATTTAACTATGAGACTCTAGCTGTCTATTCTTCAACCACCTCAGAGACCTGATAGGGATAAATATATCTGCTTATATAGGAAGTGCAGGGCCTACAGCTTCCAAAACTAAGAATTGACATACCAGTGACTGCCTGGACAGTTCCCATTTTCTCTCCATACATTCCTGCATCAGTCTTCAGCCTTTGGGTCCTGTTTCTCTGACAGAAATTTGTTGTAGAGCAGGGATTATGAAGGACTTACCTACCCTGTCTTGGCAGAGCTAGGTACTTCTATACAATGGAATATTACTCAGCTATCAGAAACAATGAAATCATGCAATTTGCAACCAAATGGATGGATCTAGAGAAGCTCATCCTGAGTGAGCTAACCCAGTCTCAGAAGGATGCACATGGCATCTATTCACTTACAGTAGGATTTTAGCTATATCGTACAGGATATCTGTACTACAACCAACACACCAAAAGGAACATGGACATAAACTTTTTTTTTTATCTTTTTGTTTTTCCTTCTCCTTTTTTCTTTTTCCTTTTCCCTTCTCTTTTTCCTCTCTTTTTTTGTTGATATTCTTTGTTTTTGTGGGTTTGTGTGTTTATTGGTCTTTTTTTAGTATTCCCCAGTAGCAAGGAGACACTTTTCACTGGCAGTACTGCCTCGTAGGCCCCCGGTGAATGAAGAGGCTCTTGGCCTTCATATGACTCCTGATCTGTGGTAAGAGACTGTTAGGCAGGGACACTCCACCCCAGAGGAACAAGACGGAAGGGTCAGGGGGTAGAGCATGGGAGGGTGGGGCTGGGAAGTGGGAAAAGGGGACAATATGATAAGGATGTAACCTGAAGCAACAAACAAATAAATTTATTAACTAAAAAAAAAAAAAAGGGCAGGTGGCAGGGCTGAAACACTGTGAATGGAATAGAGGATACAGCCGTTCGGCCTGGTTTTGCAGACCTCCAGGTGTCGAGAAGACGTGGAGCTAAGGTAAAATACAAGAGAATTGTGGTGTTGGCCCATGCCTTTGACTTCAGCGGAGACGGGGGGAGCACCATAGAGTTGGTGGTCTTATGTATTCTGGAGTCATACAGAGCGGGGTGGTGAGGGTGCATACTCTTGGTCCCACCATTCAAGAAGAGTACACCCTTGGTCCCAGCTCCCAGCACACTGGAGACAGAAACGGGCAGATCCCGGAGCTCAGGGTCAGCCTAATGCAGGGCAAACTCTACATAGAGAAAGACTTCGATCCAGGAGTGGTGGAACACATCTATGATCCCTTCAGATGGGAAACACAAGTCTCTGATCCCAATAATTAGAGTTCAGAGACACACACATGGGATTTGGAGGGACCTAGGTTTGGAGGCTACTTACAAAAGGCCTTCTCGATGCAGGCAGATTGTCCTTTGGGATCTCAAAATATATACACTGGAACTGGTTTAGCTCCAAGGTGACAGAATGATTTCTTCTTTAACCCGGATTGAAAGATAACACTTTGTATGTTGTCGGAAGGCCAAATTTGCTTCAGGAGAAGTATTACCTAGCCCCTCCCCCCCCAAAAACGAGGGTAATTGTCCCAGGGTTGGGATTGGGGCAGGGCTCTGTTCTAAATTCTTTCCTTTAAGCCTATCCTAGTCTGAACTTTCTCAAAAAAGATACACGGAACCACAATTGTCAGTGTAAAAATCATTTGTATGCTAAGAGAAAAAATCTCAGTTGGATTCCAAATGTATTGAGACATTATGAATTCCTCTATTTTCAATATAGATGGTTAATTCCATTCTTAAGCTCTGTTTAGAAGGCTGCCACTTTTTTAGTACATAAGGAGAGTTAAGCCTTAGCTCTCTGCCTTTGCTTCAAGGCAACAGCTTTTTTAAGGTAGCCACATCTTTGAAATGCATTTGGGTTTGGTTCCTGCTCTTTGGCTAGGAAACCGGCTTTCACCCGGGCCTTCTCACACTGTAAGCTTGGATTCTAATTGTCCCACATTAGGTGCCAAATGTAGAAAAAATTAATTAAATTATGTTGGGTGCCATTTGTAGAAATCCATCTCAGGTCTCTGAGGTGGTTGAAGAATAGATAGCTAGAGTCTCATAGTTAAATTTTGAGTTGTTTAGGAATCAAGAGGGTGTTGTGGATCTAAGAAGATATTTTTAAAATTATGAGGCAAGTTAGTATGAAAGCTGAGTTAGATATAGAACTTTAAACTCATGGAGATGGTTAGATAGTTGAATGATAAAGTCAGGTGCCAAATACATATGGACTGGACATTGGGAATGTATGCTAAGCCATATAACTCTTATAATTGTGGCCTATTTATTTCTGTTGTTTTGTATTGTATTTATAGTTATAAGAAAAAGAACCATTTTTTGAACTGAAAGGGGGAGCTGTTGGGGGTAAGAAGAAATACCTTAAACTAAAAAAAAAAAAAAAAAAAAGAAGGGAAGAGGATGGGGGAGTTGAGGGGGAGGAGGGTGGAAGGGTGGGACTGGAGGGGGGAGTAGGGAGGGGATTGTGATTTTGATGTAACTTGAAGAAATAAAAAATAAATTATTAAAAAAAAGAAATAAAAAAGCTAATTAAATGACTTAATCAATATTAAGGTTATATTTAATTGATTTGCAGCCGTTAATCTTTAACCTACCATTACAAATGAACACAGAGACACCATGGGATTTTAATAAGCCTTGGCCTGAATTGAGCAATCTTGACCCATCTAAGCTAGCTCTTAATTCTATTACCCAACTATGAACCCATATATACATATGTCCCCTTGGACTGCCATTCTCCATGCTATGTGGATGTTCCTGGCCATGTGAAATGATCTTCTTTCATCTACCCCATGGTGTGTGTCCTCCTTCCTGCTCCTAGCTGGACTGAATTAATCCTCTGTGTAAAACACAGGGTTCCTGTTCTAATCTCAAGAAGTCCCACCTTCCTCTGTCTTTGCCCAATCTCAGGCCTCAGCATTTTCTTTAACCATTCAGAGATAATGTAAGTAACAGTCAGCAAGCAGGACCAATTAATTAACATTTAGAATGCTTAACAGCACTCCATCAGGTCAGAGTTAAAGTAATGTAGCTGCTACAGTAACAAAATTGGAAATTGAAGATTAGAGAGGGGGATACTGGGAAGCTGAGTTTTTTTAAGGTAATATAGCTGGGGAGGAAAAGAGCTTTGGAAAGGGTCATGTCAAGAAACTCTGGTGGTGGGTTTTTTGGAGATCACTCTAGTGTATGATAAATCAATACTAGAGAATACAATGAATAATGTTACAGCATGTAAGAGACCCAAATAGAGGAGAACTGAACAGATGGGGAGTGAGACAATGACTACATAAAGAAAGGGGGGAAAGCTGAAAAAAAATGTATTTCAGTGGAGAGCAGGTATTGCTGAAGAAGGCATGGTTAAGAAACAAAAAAGAGTAGCTCTTTCCAAGTCTATAAAAAATTGTGTTGGTAGTTTGATAGGAATTGCATTGAATCTATACATTGCTTTTGGTAGGATGGCCATTTTTATTATGTTGATCCTACCTATCCATAAGCATGGGACATCTTTCCATCTTCTAAAGGCCTCTTCCATTTCTTTCTTCAAGCGCTTGAAGTTCTTGTTGTACAGGTCCTTTACTTGCTTGATTAAGTTACCCCCAGATATTTTATGTTGTTTGTGGCTATTGTGAAGGGGGTTGTTTCCCTTATTTCTTTCTCAGCCCATTTGTTTGTTGTATAAAGAAGGGCTTCTGATTTTTTTGAATTAATTTTGTATCCAGCCACATTGCTGAAGGTGTTTATCAGCTGTAAGAGTTCTCTGGTGGAATTTTTGGGGTTGCTTATGTATACTATCATATCATCTGCAAATAGGGATAATTTGACTTCTTTGTTTCCGATGTTTATCTCCTTGATGTCCTTTAGTTGTCTTATTGCTCTAGCAAGAACTTCAAGTACTATATTGAAGAGATATGGTGAAAGTGGACATCCTTGTCTTGTCCCTGAGTTTAGAGGAAATGCTTCAAGTTTCTCGCCATTTATTTTGATGTTGGCCAATGGCCTGCTGTATATTGCCTTTATTATTTCTAGGTATGGTCCAAGTAGAAGATGAACATCGAAGAATCTCCAGTGGGAGATGATTGAATTAGTCGCAAGCCTATCTCTTAGTAGGAAAAGCCCCTTGTTCCAACTGTAGACAGAATGCTGTCCAAAAAGGACAAAACTTGGAAGCAGGTAAGTCGACAGCCTACCTCTGCAAAGACTGGGTAGGTAAGTCCTTCATAACCCCTGCTCTACAATCAATGTCTGTCAGACAAACGGGGCCAAATGACTGAAGATCGATGCTGTAATGTATGGAGAGAAAATGGGAACTGTCCAGGCAGCCACAGGTATGTCATTTCTTAGTTTGGGAAGCTGCAGGCCCTGTACTTCCTATAAAATCAGATATATTTATCCCTCTCAGGTCTCTGAGGTGGTTGAAGAAAAGATAGCTAGAGTCTCATAATTTAATTTTGAGTTGCTTAGGAGTCAAAAGAGTGTTATAGAGCTAAGAAGATACTTTTAAAATTGTGTTGCAAGTTAGTATGAATGTTGAGTCAGATATAGAACTTTAAACTCATTGAGATGGTTAGATAGTAGAATGTTAAAGTCAGGTACCAAATACATATGGACTGGTCATTGGGAATGTACGCTAAGCCATATATCCCTCATAAGTGTGGCCTAATTACCTCTGTTGTTTTGTATTGTATTTATTATTATAAGAGAAAGAGCCATTTGTTGGAGTGAAAGGGGAAACTGTAGGGGGAGATAAAATATACCTTAAATTTAAAAGAAAAAAAAAAAGGAAGGAGGATGGGGGGTTGAGGGTGGGAGGGTGGGACTGGAGGGGGAATAGGGAGGGGACTGCGATTGAGATGTAACTTGAAGAAATAAAAAATAAAAGAAAAAATTAAAACAAAGAAACAAAAAAGAAAGAAAAGAAAAGGAAGAAAGTACAGTTATTTCATGTTGCAAAAATAATTCTGTCAAGTAGGGATAGGAGTTTAAGCTTAAGTGCATACATTTGTATTATTGAAATGAAATATGTGCTTAAAGTATTGTGTGTGTTGTGTGTGTTTGTGTATACATGTGTGTATGTGTGTGTTTACAAATAATATATCAGGTTAGACAGCTTTGAAACTACTAACAGAGAAATGATTATAACACTATTATTTTCATTTATTAAATTATATTATTTACCAAAGAATAATTTCTTTGATAATGAATAAGTGATGAAGATGTAAGAGTGTTTGATTAATGTTCTTCTAGATAGGAATGCATCTAATGGGAAGTTGGCAAAATATTTAGAAATAAATTGAAGGCATTCAATTTTATATAACTAATATTTAGTCTACGTTTCGTTGTTTCTGCATTTATATTTAAAGTGGAAATGAATATAATGAATGGTAGCATAAGTTGGGTAGCATTTAAACAGTAAATCATCTCATTAACTAATCACTTGGAAGCCTAAAGGAAAAATGTGGATGTGTTGTTTAATTGTCACATTTCAAGAACACACTTTAGCTGGCTGCATCCAAACAGAAATACCTGAGATCATGAAAGCCTTTTGTAGGAATGAGCAGGCTTGGCTTTTGTTCATCACACATACAAGAATACTGACAAAAGTTTTGAAAGAACTGGCAGAGGTATGAAACACTGGTGTGAAGGAGATCAAGTCTAGTAGCATTTCCTAGGGAAAGGATAGACTATTAAAAGCTATAATGACAGAGATTTGCATCTCAGAATTTCACAGTTGTAAATAGTTCTCCTTGCACCAAATTCTAGAACCAGCTGCATGCATTCCCAGAACCTGCTGACTTACTAAAGATCCATCTGTCATATAGCAAACACTCTTTGTGTTCCTACTCAAGCAGACATTGGGCAGGAATTGCAGTTCTCAACATACAGAATTCTTCCTTTGTGTTCTTTGTATTAGACATCATCTCTCCCATGCTCAAAATGAACAGAAAGAAAAAAAAAGGATCAAGTCCTCAATACTTTAAAATACTAGTGTAGTTTCACAGTGAACTATTCATGGGAATGGGGAAGGACAAATGATGGTGGATGGAAGAGAGAGTCAAAGATAGAACCCATCAAGTCTATATCTTTCCCCACTTTCCTGTTGTCAGAGGTGAGTCAGGTTCACAACATGGGAAATTATTTTCATTCACTTCATGTAATACAGCAGAGGGAATAACAATACGAAAAATGCTTCTGATATGACAGAAAGGGGAAAAATAGGCAACAGGATGATATGATGATAACTTCAAATTCTTGAAGTCTTTGATTGGCTGACAAAGGCAAACCTGAGCCCATGGCTTCCTCACTTCGGACCCTGTATTCTCCCCATGGCTCCCTACATATCCCCAACACTGGACTCCAAAATATTTCTGAGTAGAACCTAGACCTAGTGTTGGGTTTCATCAGGAATTTCTTTCCCCACATGTCCACAGGGCTGACTGTTCATCCTTTGTAAGTCAGTCTTCAGGAGACCTAGTCTGTGTGTGTTCTATTTTAAATGCGATATCCTTCCTGCCACAAATACTTGGCACTCCTCCAGAGTGCATTTTAAGCATAGTAGAGCTAACTTTCTAATAAAATTATTTCTCTTTCCTTTTTTCTTGCCTATTTCAATACCCCAGAGTCTAATATTTGTGAGTGTGAGGTTTTTTTTTTCATATTGATATATTCTAAGGTTGTAAGTAATGTTGGCACTCAATAAATATTTATTGAATAAATAAAAAGTATTGTGTTTAATATAGCTTCAGAAATGGACATATTGATTGCTAAGGCTTCAAAGGGAATATGAAGAGATTTAAAAGTTGGAATTTTTGAAGTGATATAATTGTGAAGAAATGTCATTTTAAAATTTTGGTGTTTAGCTATCATTGCAAAAATGGGTGTACTATTAACAACCAATAAAAATAAGTGGAAAATACCTGTACAAAGCAATTACTTTTCCTTTCATGCCAAGAATAGTATAAATGGATATGGTTTTCAAATCAGTACCGTATACTTTACTGAATAACAAAGAGCTAGCCCAAAGCACTAGTCAATAGCAAATGTATTTGCTTTCATTGGAGTAGATTGTATCTTTTTAAAAATTAATTTATTTTTTCAAGTTATATCTCAATCACAGCCTGTTTCCTCCTCCCCTCTTGGTCTCACCCTCCCTCCCTCTCTACCATTTCCATCCTGTTCATCTCCTCAGATGAGGGGAGCCCCCACATATCAACTACCTTCAGTTCATCAGTCACATGTAGGCTAAGAGCTTTCTCTTGCACTGGGCCCTGATATGGCAGCCCAGCTAGGGTGTTCCACTAGCAGGCAACAGGGTCCATGACCCACTGCTGGATAGAGTTTTTCATAGGATAGTTATGCTAGGTTCCTGTCTCTTTGGGTTTGTGGTTTGCATGATGGTTATCCTGTGCTATATGGTTAGTATCCACTTAAAAGTAAGTACATATGTATCTTTTTGGGTCTGGATCAGAGCACTCAAGATGAGCTTTCTATCTTATCCATTTGGTTGCAATTTGTATGATTTCCTTGTTTCTGATAGCTGAGTGGTATTCCATTGTGTAAATGTACTATAGTTTTGTTTTGTTTTGCTTTTTATCCTTTCCTTAATTGAAGGACATATGAGTTGTTTCCAGTTTCTGGCTATTATGAGGAAAGCTGCTATGAACATAGTGGAGGTGATATCCTTATGGTTTGGCAGTTATTAGAACAAAATGACTGCCTACAGATTGGGAAAATATCTTCACCAACCCCACATCTAACAGAGGGTTAATATCCAAAATATATAAAGAACTCAGGAAATTAAACACCAGCAAACCAAATAATCCAATTTTTAAAAAGGGTACAGAGTTATACCAGGAATTTACAAAAGAATCAAAAGAAGAAGGGATAAGAGTCACTTGAATAAATGCTCAATATCCTTAGTCATTGGGGAAATGGAACTCTAAACAACTGAGATTCCATGTCATACCCATCAGAACGGCTAAGATCAAAAATTCAAGTGACAGCACATGCTGTTGAGGATGTGGAGAAAGGGGAACACTCCTCCACTGCTGGTGGGAGTGCAAACTTGTACAACCACTTTGGAAATTAATCTGGCTATATCTCAGGAAATTAGGAATAGATCTACTTGAAGATCCAGCCATAACACTTTTGGGCATCTATCCAAAAGTCTAGATTATATCTTACATCAACCAAAACATGAAGTTCAGAGAGCCCCAGGCCTGAAAGCATACATCTTCTCTCAGAAATGCTCTGGAATGAGATTAATAAAATGATTGTAACTGCAGATAAATGTTACTTCTACAAAATTCTATATAACATTTTGCCTAATATTTTAAACGTTCCTTTATTTAATTATGAAGTGTTTTCAAAGATGTCTATATTTTAATTAAATCTGAATAATGAATAAGTCACAGGGCAACTCATTAAAATTATGCTAAGTATTGTAGCCTTAGCATTTAAAGGATAACGTCACACTTCCCATTTCTTTTCCATTCACAATAATGAGATTTATAGTGTGTTGAGTATGAGTTATTGTGTGAGGTGATTGATTCACCAATTTAACTCATGGGAAAGTGCAGGCTACACACATTCAGCCTCATAATCTTTAACTTCTGATTCATTTTCATAAGGTACAGGTCAATTGTCAAAACCACTGCACAGAACATGTTTTACCTGCTATAACCTTTATATTATAAAATTTTCTAACCAAGATTAAGAACAAAAATATGTCTCTCCTCACTATGAAGTTTTTAAAAATGATTTTAAAAACAAAAGGGTATCATATATGTTCATGATTTCACTTACTTGTTTACAGGTTTTTATGTAAAGAAAGGAAAAGCAGAGTAAAGGAAAAATAAGAAAAAAAATCCTTTAAAATAATGGTCTTTTTAGGTAGTGTGTTCTTTCAGCTTAAAGTTCAAAGGGGAAAATCCTATACCATACATAAAAATATCCATTTTATTTTCAAAGATTACATTGTTTTAAAACATGATTTTTTTGTGCTTTAAAGTGGTACTTTAAGTTAGAGGACTTCAGGCAGTGTCGTTTACAGAGTCATAATAGATACAGGAAAGAGACATGCTTGTTTTCATTCAAGTCCCTCCTTATAGCATAATGCTTGGCAGAGATGAGATGGGTCCTCCCCTAACAGTCAAGGCTGGCCTCATTTGAGATCCTTGTGCTTTAGTCCTGCACTGCTGGGGCCAGAGCTATTTGCTACTGTGCCAACAAAAGTTACATTATTTTAAGGCCATATTTACTAAAGTATAATTTATATAATGCATCATTTGTGTTTTTGTTTTATTAAATTTATGTCAGTGTGTAAATATCTGCATGAGTGTTCACCTCTGCAAATGGGGAGACCAGAGGAGTGCTTCAGAGCCCTGAGAGCTGGAGTCATAGGTTGGCAGAATGCCCAGGTTGTGCTGTGGGTGCTGGATTCTGAACTCTGGTCATCGTAATTGCAGAGTGAGCATTTTTACCTGTCATCATCTTGCCAGTCCTCACATTCACTCTTTTGGTTGTATAGATCTATGACTTTTGACAAATGTATGTAATTGCTAAGTCCTTTCTATAATCAAGGTACATGAGCCTCACTCTTGCCATGTAAGCTTCTCTCTAAGCATACCGTTCCACAAGTTTCCTGAAATATATATTTTAGTTTCATTCAGTTCAAGACATTTTATAATTTACTTTGTGATTTACTTTTAGTTTTAAGGGTGACTTAGAAGATTGTTGTCTAATTTCCAACTGTAAATATATCCCAAATTCTATGACTAATTTTTAGCTTGCTTATGCTATAGTGTGTTAACAGAATACATTGTATGACTTCAATTATCTAAAGTTTGTTAATACTTGCTTTATTTTTCAGTGAATAATCTAAACTGGTGAAAAATTGATCAATATTTTTAAAAACTACATGAATATTATCATTAAGTGTTCAAAAATTCTTCAGTATGTGAAATTGGTTGATGGTATTCTTCAAATTGATTTGTTTTATTTGAGGTGAGTCTATATTACTTATAAAGGAAAACTAAAGTTGACAAAATTAACTTTGGATTTTTCTATTTCTCCATATCCTTCTATCAGTTTCTGCATTTAATTATTCAAGTATAATTTTTTTCAATGCACGTACATTGAAGAATAGTTTGCTTATTGGGTAGTTATACTATGTAATCTTCCTTTTTTTCCTTTGTTAGCAGTCTTTGGTCATGTGTTTATTTTGTTTCATAATAATATAGTCACTCAAGAATTATTTTTTCAAGTTAATTTTTTAACTTCTGTATTTGTGTATTGATTTATTGTGTATGTGTATGCACACACATGCAAGCAAGTCTCATGACAAGCATATGGAAGTCAGAGGACAATCAGAGGAAGTCATAGAAGGTTCTCTCCTTCTATCATGTGGTTGTGATAAAAGAATTCAGGTAGTCAGCCTTCACAACAGCACCTTTATCCGATGAGACATTTTGTTATTTTTTATTACAATATTCTTTTAATTACTGTTGGCATAGTGTATCTTTCCCCAACCTTTTATTTATAATCTATATTTGCCTTTATATTTAAAGTAGTTTTATGTAGACAGAGGAAAGCTGCATTTAATCTGATCTGGCAATCTCTATCTTTTAATTAGTTCATTAAAACATTTTATAAAATATAAATATTTGTACAGTTAAATTAAAATCTACCATCTTGCTATTTGTTTTCCATCTGTTCTTGTTCTTTTTTCTCTAATTATAATTGAGTAGTCTATTCAACTATATTTCATCACCATGATTGTATATTGTGTACTTATCTTTTAAAATGTATCAGTTATCACAAGGTTTTCTGTGCACATAATTATAGTGTACGTTAAATATACTCCCTTACCTCATATAGAATACAAGATTTCTCCTGCCTGCTTTCTCTCCTATTGTTTTACTGTTGTGATCATTCTGTGTTTATATCTGTCATAAACCCTTAGTACATTCCCACTAGATTTTTGTTAGATATTCAATTATCTTCTTACACAATGGAAACCAAAGGAAATACCTTTTTACATTTATGTTTGTTTTCATTATTTGTATATATTTGTCCAAATAGAAATTTTTCTTTTATTATGCTTTTAATAAGTGATTTTTGTTTGTAGAACTGCAATTATACTCATTTATGCAAGTACAGTATTTTTAGTCTCAAAAACCCTATTCCATCTTCATTTTTGAAATCTATGCCTAGCATTTCTGCTTAACTCTTTGCTGCTTCTATTTTTGTCTCTTTGATAAATTCTTTATCTATATGTGCCTATTCATTATGATTTCAATCAGAAATTATAGCTTTATGATCATGAGTGTTTAAAGTTACCTTTCTTATATTTTCAATGCCTAGGCCATTTTCAAGCCTAGCTCTGCTAATCTCTTTGACTTTTGAGAGTGAATTCCTTTTTGTAACTGTGATATGAGAATGAGTAAAATATAAATGTAAATGAAATATATATATAATTAGAGGAAATTAATATATATAATGTCATTCTGGCCTTCAAAAAAGTTTATATAAAAACATATTCTGGCTCAATGTTCACTCAAATTTAATCCCCCAGTTTCATACCCAACTCTGCAGCAGAACATCTATGGCAGTCTTCCTTGACCCCCTGCTCCCTCTCCTGTGGATCCCACAGTTCTTCCCCTTCTAATCCCCTCCCAGCACTGCTTTGTTTTAGACCCAAACCCCAGCAGGCACCTCCTGATAATCCAAGGACCACTCCTCCCAGGTCAATGAATAGGCTGAAGGTGGACTCACACCTTTCCTACTGCTCTTGAGAGCCAATCCCCCCAGATTAATCCCCAGTTCTGTAACAGGAAACCCTGTTGCTCTTCAGTCTCCCTTTCTTCTCTGACTCCATCCCCAAAAGATTACAAAGATCTTCTCCCCAAACTTTCCTTCCTCCAACTCATCTCATTATCTCAGCTTCCAACACTAGTAGGCATTCACAAGGAACACACCAACTAAGAAGAACAGGAAAATAAGCAACACACAGCCATCACACTCTCCAAAATTTCATAGAGAAAACAGAAACCAAGGAAAAAAACACTCACCCAACAAAGGCAAGCCCAAACCCATGAATCATCACCTAGATCTATGATCAGTCCAAACCCAGATATCTAGATACCTGAATAAAAACATATTCAATAACAGCCAGAGCAATATGCCTTCACCAGAGCCCAGCAATCCTACTACAACAGGACATAAATATTTCACTATAGCTGAACCACAAAAAAAGAAAGAAAGAAAGAAAGAAAGAAAAGAAAATAACTCAAACCCTAACTTGAAACCAACTATAGGAAGACTATAGAAGTCTGTAGAGAGTAAATGAATAAATCCCTTAAAGAAATCCAGAAAATACAAACAATTAGAGAAATTAATATATTCTTTAAAGAAACTCAAAAAAGAAAAGAAAAAGAAAAAACAGTTGAAGAAAATGTATAAAACCATTCAACACCTGAAAATGGAAAAAGAAACAAAAAAAACAATATAGAAAAATCTGGAAATGAAAAATTAGCAAATCAAACAAGAGCTACAGAGACAAACTTCACCAACAGACCATAAGAGAAACATGTAAGAATCTCAGGCATTATAGATATGATAAAAGAAATAGATACATTGGTCAAGGAAAATGTTAAACCTGAAAAGTTCCTGACATAAAACATCCAGGAAATCTGGAATACTATGTACAGTCCAAATCTCTAATAGGAATAGAGGAAGAAGAAGAATCTTAGCTCAAAGGCCCAGACAATATTTTCAACAAAATCATAGAAGAATATTTTCCTAACCTAAAGAAAGAGATGCCTATAAAAGTACAAGAAGTGTATGGAATATCAAATAGTTTGGAACAAAAAAGAAAGTCTCCCCATCACATAATAATCAAAACACAAAATATACAAAGCAAAGAAAGAATATTAAAAGTATAAGAGAAAAGATCAAGTAACATATAAAGGATTAGAATTAGGCCTGACTTCTCAATGGAAACAATAGAAGTCAGAAGGACCTAGATGTATGTACTGCAGACTCTAAGAGACCACTGATACCAGCCCAGACTACTATATCAAGCAATACTTTTCATCATCATACATGGAGAAATATGATATTTCTTGATAATGACAAATTTAATTAATATCTATCTATAAATCCAGCTCTATAGAAGGTAGTAGAAGGAAAACTTCAACAAAAATAGATTTAAAACATCCATGAAAACATAGGAAGTAAATAATCTCACACAGAAGGAAAATAAAAAGAAGGGAAGCACACACACACACACACACACACACACACACACACACACACACATAGTATTGCTCCTCCTCCTACTACTACCACCAGCAACTAGAACCACAACAAAATATCAGAAATCAACCATTATCAGTCATTGATATCTATCCATATCAATGGTATCAGTTCCCCCCAACAAAAAGACACAGACAAACAGAATGGATGGAAAAAGAGAACTGATTCTTCTGGTGCATCCAAGAAACACACCTCAGCATCATGAAAAGGCATTTACCTCAGGGTTAAAGTATAGATAAAGATATTCCAAGAAAAAGAGCCTACAGAGCAAACTGGTTCAGATATTTAACATACAACAAATTAGATTTTAAATGTAAACTAATCCAAAGAGATACAGAAGAGATACATATTCAGCAAAGGAAAACTCCACCAAGATGACATTTCAATTTTTTTATGTTTATTTATTACTTCAGGTTACATCTCCATAATAGTGCCCTCGTTCAACCCTTTGAAGTCCTGCCCTTCCACCCTCTACCCCCTATCCCTCCATCCCACTCCTCTGGAGTGGAGTGTCCCTACATAACAGCCCCCTGCCCCAGTTCAGCAGTCATATGAGGACCAAGAGCCTCCTCATACCCTGGAGGCCTACAAGGCAGCACCACTAGGGAAAAGTTTCTCATTGACAGGTAACAAAGTCTATGTTCCTGTTCCCTTTGGTGCATTGGCTGTAGTATAGTTATCCTGTACTATATAGCTAAAATATGACTATGAGTGAATAGATGCCATGTGCATTAGTGCAAGCTTGTACAACCACTATAGAAATCAGTCTGGCAATATCTTAGGAAACTTGGAATAGCTCTACCTCAAGACCCAGCCATACCACTTCTGGGTATTCATCCAAATGACTCCTCACCAAACCACAAGGACATTTCCTCATCTATGTTCATAGCAGCCTTATTTGTAATGGCTTGAAACTGGAAATAACCCAGATGTCCCTCAACCGAGGAATGGATTAAAAAAAACTGTGGTACATCTACACAATGGAATATTACTCAGCCATCAGAAGCAATGAAATCATGCAATTTATAGCCAAATAGATGGAACTAGAGAAGCTCATCCTGAGTGAGCTAACCCAGACTCAGAGGGACATTTCAATTTTTAGCACCTATGTCCCAACAAAAAAAAAGTTTGTAAAAGAAACACTATTACAGTTTAAAATATATTGACCTTCACACACTGATAGTGGGAGACTTCAGTATCCCATTCTCACCAATGGACAGTTCATCCAGACAAAAACTAAACAGGGAAATACTGTAGCTAACAGATGTTATAAACTAAATGGACATAACAGTTATTTAAAGAACATTTCATCTAAACACAAAAGAATACACATTCTTCTTTGTCCCTCATGAAACTTATTTCAAAATTAACCACAACTTGGCAAGTATCAACAGACACAAGCAAATTGAAATAATCCCCTGCATCCTATCTGACCACTACAGATTAAAGTTAGATATTAACAACAACAGAAACAATAGAAAGCTTACCAACTCATGTACAATGGACAGAAAACTATTGAATAAAAAAGAAAGAAACAAACAAACAAACAAAAAGAAAAAGACTTTCTAGAATTCAGCAAAAATGAGTACACAGCATACCCAAACTAAGTTCTGAAAGCCATAGGAAAAAAAAAAAAAGAAGTAAGCATACCCAAGAGGAGTAGACTGCCTGAAACAATCAAGCTGAGGTCTGAAGTCCATAAAATAGAAACAAAGAGAATAATACAAAAAAATCAACAAAACAAAGAGTCAGTTCTTTGGCAGTTGAGAAAGCCCCAAACTACCCAGATTTTTGCTAAGTCAGATGGTTGCTCTCCACAAACTGACATCAAGGTACCATTGCCAAGGACAACACCCACACAACTCATTGAACATGGAGAAGTTGAGCTTGTGCCTACATATGGTCTCTTTGGTACAAAAGAGTACTCTTCAGGCTAGTGAATGAGAAGCATGGACACCAATACAGCCACAAAACCTTTGACCTAAATCTGTCCTGTTTGCAGAATATGCTGGGGCAATGGTTCATAGAACTTGTGGGAGTGGTCAAATAGTGTCTTTGATTTAAGGACCACTGCATGGGATATAATCCATACCTGACACTGCTTGGGGTAACCAACAGCTGGAGACTGGAACTAGGGTAAGACCAAACACTACTGGAATAAAGAATAAGAACCTTCTAATGATTCTACTGTACTCAAAGTTCAGTGACTTATCAATCATCATTGGAAAGGCTTCCTCTAGCACCAGATGGGAACAGATATAGAGACCCACAGCCAGACATCATGCAGAGAGAGAGAGAGAGAGAGAGAGAGAGAGAGAGAGAGAGAGAGAGAAAGAGAGAGTGTGCATGTGGGAGCCTTTGTAGGATGACTCTACAGGGATCTCAGGGAAACCCCAAGAGGAGGCAGATGGTTTGTGGGATCCAGAGGGGATGGAGGATAGTCAGAGAACAAGGCCTTATAAATCATCTAAGCCAGGTACATAAGAGCTCATAGAGACTGAGAAAGCAAGCATAAGGCCTACATAGATCTGAACCAAGTCCTCTGTGTATATATTGAGGTTTTTAGGTTGGTGTTCTTATGGGATCCCTAATTGCGAGAACTAGTGGTCTCCGACTCTTAGGCCTTGGGACTCTTTTCCTCCTGTTGGGTTGCCATGTCCAACTTTTATATAATTTTTTGCTAGAAAACTAAAGAAACTAGGAGTGAAGGGAGGGGAAACTATAGTTGCATGTGTTGTAAGAGGGGAGAATATATGTTTACTAAAAGGAAAAACAATTACATAGAAGAAATATGAAAAAAGAAAGTAAAGAAAAACACATTCTGTTTTTATTTTATTTTACTGTCTTCCTGCACTGGCATCAGATTAGAATCACATTAGCATCTAATGGAATACTATGGAAGAAAATCAAAACAAAAGCTAACTTTAGCAGGTTCCTTAAAATTCTAGTAATATTTTAAATCAGTTTTCCATTTTCTTAATAGTCTCATCTTCTTGAAGATCCTTTTTAAAAAAAATTTATTTGCTTGCCCTATGACCCTGAATCTTTGGTTCAAAAATTGTATATTTATTCTGCTATTTGTGACAACAAGCAAATGATGACAATTATACTGAAGAGTTCATGTGAGGAAACCTATGTTCACACATGTAAAGCAGGGCCATCTCTTCTTCATGGGTCTCTCTTTTCTGTGCCTCTTGGCTCTCATTTAATATATAATTAATATAATATAATATAATATAATATAATATAATATAATATAATATAATAT
>CAJQZJ010004748.1:4646505-4658055 GCA_907164525.1 Lophiomys imhausi | reverse complement strand
ATAATATAATATAATATAATATAATATAATATAATATAATATAATATTATATATATATACTGTCCTTGTTCTTCTGGCAAAAAATCCATTTTTCATTATTTTTAATTGTATTTTTTAATTAAAACAGTAATTGTACAGAGTTAATGAAGTATAGCATGGCATTTCCATAGATGTTCCAAAACGTGTAATGATTAAATAATGGTAATTAGTATATTTGACTCATTAAACATTTATTATTTCTTTATAGTAAAAACATTCAAAGTAATGTCATTGAGATATCACCTTAGGTGCAGTAAGTCAGACATGGAAAGACAAACGCCATCTCTTCTTATTCAGAGATGGAAATTTAAAAATTACTGATCTCAGTCAGGCATGGTATTGCATGCCTGCCATCGTGCATGTGAGAAGCCAAGGTAGGAGCATCGAGACTTTGAGATAGGTTACTACAAATAAGTACCAAATAAATAAAATAAGAAAAATTATTTCATCGAAACAGTGAGTAGAATTTCCATTATTACTATAAACTTGCAGAACAGGGAAGGGTATCTGGAAGGTATAGAAGGAGGAAAGGAAAAGGAAAAATGTAATAACATTATAATCTCAAAAAGAAAAAGTTCTATTGTGGATATACCCAATATATTCCATATTTCTATACATTTCTTAAAGATGCTTACTTGAAAAGGTGAATCTGATCTGATTTAGCAAACCTTACCTTATAATTTTTGTCTCCATATTTATAAGTGATACCATATGTTCTTCCTTACTCTTTATAATTGTGGCTTATTGTGGCTGTAAAAATTCAAAGAAAACATTATTACGGCACTAGAGATGTAGTTTGGGAGTCAAGAACATTTGCTGTTCTTCTGAAGGACAGAGTTTAGTTCCCAAAACCCATGTCAGGCAGCTCATAGCTCCCTCTAACTCCAGCTCCAGAACATTACACACACAAACTCTCTCTCTCTCTCTCTCTCTCTCTCTCTCTCTCTCTCTCTCTCTCAAAAAGCAAAACAGAAACAGAATGGCATTGTTATGGTTCTCTGGTTTCTTTTTACATATTTTAGACACCTGTGTATAAAATGCTGGAACAAAAAGTTGGAAAAAACAGCCCTGTGGAATAAAGTGTTCATTTCATATTGTACACATACGTCAAAGTGCTACAGTATATATCATACATATAAACTACTGCCCATCACTAAAAATTAAAACATTAAAAAGAGCTTGCTTAGGAACCTTTGGGCTCAGTCTTGTTGAAGATTAGTGAAATAATCCTTTGCTCAGGTATAATTATTCTATTTGGTTTTGTTACATCATCCTCAGAAAGTTTCAAATAAAAGTAAAGTTTTCAAAATTCTTGCATTAGGTCATCATAATTTTGTTTTTTTTAATCAATTTGCTATACAGATTACAAGATTATAATTTGCTACTTTTTTTAAATACTTTATTTTTTTTTCTTCAAGTTACATCTCAGTCACAAACCTCTCCCTATTCCCCCTTCCTATCCCGCCCTTCCATCCTCTTCCCCCCCAGAAGTTTCCCCTTTCAGTCCAACAGATGGTTCCTTCTCTTATAGCAGTAAATACTATACAAAACAACAGAGATAAATATGCCACATTTATGAGAGTTAAATGGCCCAGTATACCTTCCCAATGTCCAGTTCATACATATTTGGCCCCTGACTTTAACCTTCTACCTTCTAACCATCTCCATGAGTTTAAAGTTCTATAACTGACCTAGCTTTCATACTAACTTGCATCACTATTATAACCATCTTCTTAGATCTAGAATGCCCTCTTGATTCCTAAACAACTCAAAATTTAGCTATGAGACTCAAGCTGTTTATTCTTCAATCACCTCAGAGACCTGAGAGGGATAAATATATCTGATTATATAGGAATTGCAGGGCCTGCAGCTTCCAATACTAAGAAATGACAAACCAGTGACTACCTGGACAGTTCCCATTTTCTCTCCATACATTCCAGCATCAGTCTTCAGCCTTTTGGTCCTGTTTCTCTGACAGACATTTATTGTAGAGCAGGGATTGTGAAGGACTAACCTACCCTGTCTTGGCAGAGCTAGGCTGTCGACTTCCCTGCTACCAAGTTTTGTCCTTTTTGGACAGCAGTCTGTCTGCAGTTGAAGCAAGGAGTTTTTACATGCCAAGAGATAGACTTGCCACTAATTCAACCATCTCACACTGGAGATTCTTTGATGCTTATCTTCTACTTGGAGTAGAATAGGGGGTGCTGTCAGGAGCTGATATGTCATGATATCAAAAAAAAATCTTAATTTAAGACCACATCTTTGAATGCCATATTCTGCAGATCTCTTGGGGTTTTTGAAGATGCCCTATCTATCTCTTGTATTTAGATAAGCAAATGTTGCTTGTCTCTTAACAACTTGATTACTGAGTAGCTTAGAGAATATCTGTGATAGACTGTCATAGTAGCTAACAAGGGCCATGTTACTTGACTAGGAGTTTGTTTTACTTAAGTATCCTAGACAGTTTTAGATGGTTGGTATCAAGAGGCAAGAGCTTCACATTTTATTTTTAAGTATCTCTAGGTATGATACCATTAGGAAGTGTTACCTTTAATTTTGTATCAATATACAAAGATCTATTCAATTGTGGTTAAATATTCTCTTAATTATGTATCAATATACAAAGATCAATGCCTATGTAGCCCAATACAATCTTAATATTACGTCCATATACAAGGGTCAATACCATTGTGGCCAACTATAATCTTAATTTTGTATCAATATACAAAGATCAATACCGATGTAATCCAATACAATCTTATTTTTGTACAATAAACAATGTTCAATACCACTTTAGCCAAATATACTACTAATTTTGTATCAATATACAAAGGTATAAGGGCATATTCAATAATCTTCCCCTTCTTCTTGGACCTTCCTGTGCTATGTCTATGTCTCATTTTTCTCAAGCCTATGCACTCCTACATAGGAGAGGAAGAAGGATACAAAAAAGGAAAAGTAGGAAGTCCCTGGGAATAAGCTCCAAAACCCATTAAACAGGACCATTTATCAGCTTGTAATCTCTTCCCCTAAATATCAGAGTTTTCAGTTATCCTTCAAATAACCAAAAAGAAGGGCGGAGAAACACTCTTCCCACCCTCTGGGCATGGGACGTCACTCTCTTAAAATGACTTCCTGCTGATTTGGGTCGTAGTAGACCTGTTTGGGGCCCGAACCCAAATGGAAAAAATGGTTAAAAATGTTAGTACAATCCTTTTATTTTCAGTCCTTCTGTTCTCAGCTGTTTAGATGACCTAAGGAGTTTGTAGGAAGATGATCTTGCAGGCTTCACTGAGGTTCCTGCCGGGGCATTGTGTAGAGCTGGACGGTCCCAGCTACATTGGATTGCCGTGGTTGCAGGCCCCCGATGGAGACAGCTATTGAGGAAGTCTGCCAGGCTGAATCAACTGGGTCACTCGTCCTCCTTGGTGCCTGATTCTGCTCTCTGCTGAGGTTTCCGCTGTCCAGCTGTTCCCGGGCTCCCCTAATGGATGCTTCGATTCTCCTGGAAAGATAAGAACAGAGCCCTGCCCCAATCCCAACCCTGGGACAATTACCCTCTTTTTTTTGGGGGGGGGGAGGAGCTAGGTAATACTTCTTCTGAAGCAAATTTGGCCTTCTGACAACATACAAAGCGTTATCTTTCAATCCGGGTTAAAGAAGAAATCATTCTGTCACCTTGGAGCTAAACCAGCTCTAGTGTATATATTTTGAGATCCCAAAGGACAATCTGCCTGCATCGAGAAGGCCTTTTGTAAGTAGCCTCCAAACCTAGGTCCCTCCAAATCCCATGTGTGTGTCTCTGAACTCTAATTATTGGTATCAGAGACCTGTGGTTCCCATCTGAAGGGATCAAAGATGTGTTCCAGAATGGATTAAAAAACTGTGGTACATCTATACAATGGAATATTACTCAGCTATCAGAAACAATGAAATCATGCAATTTGCAACCAAATGGATGGATCTAGAGAAGCTCATCCTGAGTGAGCTAACCCAGTCTCAGAAGGATGCACATGGCATCTATTCACTTATAGTAGGGTTTTAGCTATATCGTACAGGATATCTGTACTACAACCAACACACCAAAAGGAACATGGACATAAACTTTTTTTTTTTTTATCTTTTTCTTTTTCCTTCTCCTTTTTTTCTTTTTTCTTTTTCCTTTTCCATTCTCTTTTTCCTCTCTTTTTTTGTTGATATTCTTTGTTTTTGTGGGTTTGTGTGTTTGTTGGTCTTTTTTTTTAGTATTCCCCCAGTAACAAGGAGAAACCTTTCACTGGCAGTACTGCCTCGTAGGCCCCCAGTGAATGAAGAGGCTCTTGGCCCTCATATGACTCCTGATCTGTGGTGAGAGACTGTTATGCAGGGACACTCCACCCCAGAGGAACAAGACAGAAGGGTCAGGGGGTAGAGCATGGGAGGGTGGGGCTGGGAAGCGGGAAAAGAGGACAATATGATAAGGATGTAACCTGAAGCAACAAACAAATAAATTTATTAACTAAAAAAAAAAAAAAAAAAAAGGCAGGTGGCAGGGCTGAAACACTGTGAATGGAATAGAGGATACAGCCGTTCGACCTGGTTTTGCAGACCTCCAGGTGTTGAGAAGACATGGAGCTAAGGCAAAATACAAGAGAATTGTGGTGTTGGCCCATGCCTTTGACTTCAGCGGAGACGGGGGGAGCACCGTAGAGTTGGTGGTCTTATGTATTCTGGAGTCATACAGAGTGGGGTGGTGAGGGTGCATACTCTTGGTCCCACCATTCAAGAAGAGTACACCCTTGGTCCCAGCTCCCAGCACACTGGAGACAGAAACGGGCAGATCCCGGAGCTCAGGGTCAGCCTGATGCAGGACAAACTCTAAATAATTTGCTACTTTTTACATCTTATTCATATCTTGGGCCCTACGACCTTGAGGATTTATACATTAAGAATGAGTCCTTTTGTGTTTTATGAGGGATGGGATGAAGGTGTTTGCTTTCATAGAACTAATATTTATACCATTTACAATGCCGTTTCTCACTGGTATTGCCAGACCTCAGAAATATCCACATAAAATCCACTCTTACTTCAAAGAGATAGTTTATTTTGGGGGCCAAATATGAGTGACCATGGCCCAGAACACAGATTCAATGTATCCTAAATTCCACATTTCAATGTTGTGACAGTCTTGTGAAATTTTTTCAGTGAGAGAACAATGAAAATAAGAAATTAATACACCTTACACATGTGTTGGTGAAAAATCACATAGGAGGTTTTCACGAAGGATGGAAAATCTCAGCTATGGGTCTTAATGCTTACCTGAGGCTTCTGGTTGGTAGAAGCAAGTGGATTGTGTATTCTGGAAGACACATCTAACAGTCACCAAAATGTTAGGTCATAGGCAGAGGAGGGCAATAAATGGCTGTCAAAAGGGACAAAGTTAATTTGGCTCTGGACTTCCAACATTCCAACCTCTCTTGAATCACTGGTAGTTCTAACCAGTTCATCTGTCTGTGGCTCTTCCTGGGAACTTTTGTTCACACTGGTTATAGTTTGTGTCCCAATAAGCCAGTGTCAGGCCACCTATCATAGAATAAGCCAATTGAAAGAACCAAATGAAGAGTTGGGAAGAAGAAGAAAGATATCCAGTGACTCTTCCAAATCCATCTTCAGAGTATAGACAAGATAATGTTTAAATATTAGGCAAGAGATATGCATAACTAAGCAGTCCAGACAAGTCATGTTTCCTCCTGTCTTTGTTTCAGCTCCAAGTCTCTCCTGCAAGTTCATCTGAGAGGCACAGATCTTTAGCTGGAAGCCAATTCCTGGGTCATCTATACCCAGGGCATCAAACTTTCTTCTCTGGTATGAAATTAACTGGGGAAAATTCTCTTTTATTGGATCCATTATTACAATAGTCTGAGAGCCAAAAAGAGGGGCATAGGTGTCTATAAGAGTAATTGTTACTCTTCAAGAGAATCCAGGTTCATAACTGAGTATATACTTTGGGCAGCTCACAAGCACCTGTAACTCTAATTGAGATCTCACACTCTCTTTTAGCCTCTGTGGTTACACACACACACACACACACACACACACACACACACACACACTCACTTAAAATTCCTTTAAAAATATGTTAGTTCTTCCCAGGCAGACTAGTTAGACTGACATACAAGTAATCATTTCCTTCTAAAGTGTTCCCTATATTTTAAGACACCACTCATCTATAAACTGCATACATGAAACTCATCTGTAGGAGACTGTAGGGTGGAATCTAGGACAGTCCACAGTCTGTTTTCATACACAAAATTTGCCTGTAACTGATTTTGTTTTCAGTGGTTGAATGGAGTATTTGCTACAATGATTGTATGGCAAGAAAGCTTCAGTGTTTGCTACACTACTCTCTACAGAAAGCTTTCTGATCTCTGATCTAGAAAGACCAGCAATTGTAGGAATTGTGCACTCTGAGATCTAGAAAAGTAAAGAATGGATCTAACATAGCAAGAGATATTTAGAAGCTAGGCCTGTGTACAGGCCTGTCATTCTCTTTATGAAGCCAAGGAAGAAGGAACAAGAGTTCAAGGCCTGTAATGCTAGCTAAAACAAAACAAAACAAAAATAACAAAAAACAAAAAAAATTTCACAAAAATGCGAGGCTCTGCTTCAGGAGTGGAATGCTTATCCAGAACGTGCAAGTTCCTAGGTTTTATCCCCAGCATCAAAAACATTTTAAAGCTTTAGCCTAAAGACACAAATTAAGTATTTCTTAGATATTTTTTTCTCTCCAAGTAAAACTTTCCCCACTCATCCATCAAAATTCTGATGGTATGTTTCATACTACCTCCAGCACCATAATTTGGGAAACCATTTATATTGTTCTTAAAATGTGGCTTCAGGTTTAATAAAGGTGATATTTTCCTTGCATATCTACTTTAAAAAGCAGATGCCTTTTATGGTTTGATCAAAATTTACAGTTTTGAAATAATGCCCCAGTGTTTCCTTGTGTGTGATAGAAGCAGGCCTAAAAGCAGGGTCCACATGGACTTCTCATGCCAACTTGTTTCCACTGGCTTTTCAGACATCAGGCAGGAATAACTGCCCTTTGAAGTTGTTTGGTAAATCAAGATCTAACAAAAACATCAACAGATCTAGGTTACAAATAATTTTCTTTAATAGACATAAGTTAAGAGTGTTTTTCCAATATGGATCAGAAATATCTGCCATAATCCCATTTTTCTTACATCAGTGGAAAAGAAGTCAGAGTTTTAGCCAAAGCAAGTTTTCAACCATTAGTATAATTACATTCCTCTTAGCTCAGCCTTTGAGCAACAGCATGTGAAGCAAATTTTTTAATGATGGCTTCTGAGTGGAAGCCTACTTCTTCCTCGATAATTTATATACATATGTATAAATATTCACATTATGGATATATTTTATATGCATATATGCATTCTGGGACTTGAAATTATAGACAGTATTAAAAATCATAGTTTAGTGTTTTTTATATGTAGACCAAACAAAACCAACTGAAAATTTTAATTGGTTTTGTTTGATCTACATATAAAACACTAAACTATGTCATTATATTATATTGACATAGTTTAGTCATAGTCAGTATATTACTTTTTATTTTACATTTAACTACGATTTGCACTCCACACCTCCCCCAAAAGTTTGAGTTTCCTTCATGCTTCTATAAACATACTAAACTGTCTCTATTTATTTCTTTAAAAATAAAAAAAAAACAGGGTGGACAAAAAAGGATGTTTGATAAGGCCTAAAGGAATTGTATTATCTTATATTTACACACACACATAAGCCACAGGTTATCTAACCTTAATAAAAGGCATGAGAAACCTCCATTCAAGTTGTTGACCAGTATAGTCCAACTGAAACTGGAAGCAATACTGGCTATTGTAGTTACCCGTGGTTGCCTCTCAGAGGCTCAGGGTAAACCTGTATTGTTGAAGAAACTGTGAACTTCAGACACAGGATTCAAAAGATTCAAGCTAGTTCTAGCCTTCAAGTCTTTCTGTGGTCTAACTTCCATAGTACCAGACAAACCTATAAAAGCGGGAAGAAAGCATTCAGTAATCTTATCCAGCTGTGATGCCTATGGACCACAATGATGACAGCATGGCAAGATATCCCTGAAGGTACAATCATGACACTCATATCTTGATGATGACCAAAAACTGTTTAATTGGACTTATGGAACACTCAATATAAGGAAAATCATGCTTGGCACCAAAAACCTAGTCAAGTACCTGGGGCTAGTGAGGCCATAGATATTAGAAGAGAACCTACTAGCTCACTTACCCAGACCAGCATAATTCCTAGCTGCATTCTGAAACATTGTAGCCATAGATAAGCAGTGCTCTCACCTTTCCTCAAAGATTCTCTTTACAGCAAACAAAGACCATTATAAAAAATCTACAACAACATGTTATAATTTGGAGATCACGGGAAGAACAACCCCATTGGATACAACTACAAAACAACTCCTACAACTAAGGGTCAGGGAACATCACAGAACAGAGATGGAAAGAGGAGCAGGGAGTTGTTCCTGAGATTGTGCCTCTTAAAAATGACAAGAAACCTACCCTAATGATACATGAACAATATGGCTACTTAAACAAGACCCAAACAATGAAAATACCAATAAACATGCTAATACAAATGTAGAAAATATCACAGAATCCCACCCCAGTTTAAAGAACTACAGGCAAGTAATAATTGTGAATTAGCTTCTCCTGGGGATGAACCCCCTAATTGTTTTCCCAACAAAAAGTGATTGAACCTGAACAGGGAACACTGTAGGGGTTGAGGGAGGGGTCGTGGGAAATGTCAGAGGGAGAAAAAGGAAGGGGAGAACGGATTTGATTTTATTTTAATTAAAACATTTTTTGGTAAAAATATTTATTTTGTGTATATGTGCGTATATATGTGTGTATGTGCTTGTGTATGAGAGTGGGTGCATATTATCATATACCCATACAGAGGACATTTTGAGTTTTTATCCTCACCCTTCCACTTTAACTTGTATTGTGAAGATAGCAACAGATGGTAGACCATCAAGCTTGTGCAATAAGACTTTTTGCCCTCTGAGTTACCCCATCCCCAACCTAGTCTTGTCTTCTTCCATAGAAGCACCAGAGGCTTGAACAATGGAGACCATGGCAATAGTAGTCCTTTCATTTCTATCTCCAGATTACACATGAAAGTGTGCTAGTTTATGATACTGTCCCATAGAGCTGTTACTCATACTTAAATCAATATTGGGCATCAAAAACCATAGATAGGAAGCTAGAAAATTTAGTTTGTTAAATTAAGAGAAAAATCAGGAATGCTAGAATCAAAGGACCTATTTTAAGGAAAAAAAAACTCATTGAATGAAACTATTACTTTTCATTGCAACAGACAAGAATAAACTTGTTCTATTATTTTAACATATCTGGTGGACAGAAAAACAACCCTTAATGAAAGGTGTCTAAGACCCAGTTTCTGGAAGATGTGGTTATTTTCATGAGCTTGGCCAAAAGAAGTTTGCAGATATATGTTAAAAATCTTGAGATCACAACAAAATCTTTCTTTATCCAGGCTAATCCCAAGGGTCCTAAAGAAAGGTAAGTAGGAGGAACAGAGAAAAAGAGAGACATGGAGAAAGGGCTGGAGGTGTGCAAAGCTGCTACTTTGAAAAGAGAAAACAAAACCCATGAGCAAGGCATGTGGACCGCCATTAAGAGGGGGAAATGCGAGCTGGGCATGATGACACATGCCTTTAATCCTAGCACTTGGAAGCAGAGGCAGGCAGATCTCTGTGAGTTTGAGGCCAGACTTGTCTACAAAGTGAGTTCCAGCACAACCCATTCTGCTACACAGAAAAATCCTGTCTCGAAAAACAGACAAAAAGGGAGAAATGCTAGAAAAGGGATTCTTCCTTCATCTTCAAAAACCACAGCCCCATAAGCACCTAAATATCCTAATGAGACCAAGTCAGACTTCTGACCTACAAACTGTACAAAAAAATTTTAATAAGTAATGATTTGACTGTTTGCTATTTAGTAAAAATAATCATCATACTTATTAAACTTACCTATGTTCTATTGCTTTTTTTTATCACCGTTTCTCATTTCTACATTTTATACCTTGACTAAAGGAACTTATTGCTTGAAAGACCATCCATCATTCTCTAAGATTTTTCTACATCCTCGAATATATAAGAATGATTTCCATTTACCCTTGTTGACAAACAGAAGATTTAATAGTATGTAATTCTTGGGACACAATATTTTATTAGTTTATCTTTCACCCTCTAGACTTTGGTTCATGGTTTTTCTCCCAATTCTTTCTCTTAATTTTCTCTGATAGGCTAATCTAGACTTTCCCCTCCCCCATTCTGTTCTTTTTTATTGTTGGAAATTTATCCTATTCATAACTATCCTTTCATATGCATACATATATGTATATCAGACCTCTGTTTTTCTCTGCCCTTTTTTTTTACAGAACTTTTGTCTTTGCCTCCAAAGAGAAATATTTTTGAAGATACTTTTATTAACTTTGCTTAGTTTAATTTTCTCTACTTATTTAGTTCTTTATTCCTTAAAATTTTTCCTGTTTATATGTGATAGCATTCTACTCCAATCTCTCCCTCATATGCATAGCATTGCCCACATTGTCTTGCTATGAGAAGACCATCGCTGTACAAAAGCTCTTTGCCTGACTTGTGTGCCCCATTAAGGATGCTTATATGGTCAGTGAGAATATCACCACAGTATCCTAAGGTGGAGAACTGGGGAAAGTATAGAGAATGGGAGAATAGTGGAGACTTTTGGTCTTGTATCTCCCACACATAGTGATTAGTGTATTGATTTCTCTTTCCTTGGATATATTCCTCAAGTACTTAGCACAAATTTTTCAGGTTTTGGATGTTAATTCCTAATTTTTCTAATTCTTACTAGAAATTTTATAGTGAATTTTCCATTTCACTACTTAACTGTAAGGGGCATACTATACATGGAATGTTCCAATTTGTGTTACCAAAAATTAAAAATTGGGGGATCCAAGATGGCGGCGGCTGGCGTGGATGTATTTTGATTTCGGGGTCAACAGTCACAAGGCGGAAAGTGTTGCAGGATGCAGTACAAAGGGCACGACCCCTTCTAAATCTCACCCAGCTACACAGGGACCATGGAAGATGCCTGGGCAGGATGCCCCTTCCAACTCTCGGACATGCTAGGAAGCCTTTGGACTCAGGAATTGGGATAACCCATCCCCCCAAAAGGAGAAATCCCCAGTAAGTTCCAACCTAATACCTAGCTGGCAGATTCAGAAACCACACAGAGATAATCCCCACCCTGCTGGGCACTCCCAGGTCTCACACAGACTATCCAATTATCTGGGAAAGGTTGCGACCCTTGGATGTAACCGAACTTTTATGTTATTTATTTAACTCTTATTTATTACTAAATTCACTTATAATAAACACCATTAATTTCTTAAGTATTAATCCTATAAATTCCTACAACC